>BMAV01005092.1:0-17068 GCA_019973955.1 Trichonephila inaurata madagascariensis
TTCCGGCCGGGTAAGCTAGAGGTGGGGGATTATCAAAAAGGATGAGACATAAATTTAAACCTTTTTTTAAAATTTAATTTATATTACTTAAATTTAATTTGAAATTTTAATTTAAAAAGTGAGAGTCAAGCCCAAAAAATCACGTTTTTGGGTAGACACGCTACTAGATCCTCTATCTAAATTATCATTAATAACCCTTTCATCTAATTACTTATATCCAATATTCCCTTTTTTTCAGTTCGGGCCCCTTGACCTAGAGAATATTATCTATAAACT
Source organism: Trichonephila inaurata madagascariensis (assembly GCA_019973955.1). NCBI lineage: Eukaryota > Metazoa > Arthropoda > Arachnida > Araneae > Nephilidae > Trichonephila > Trichonephila inaurata. Next base: position 277 of record BMAV01005092.1, read on the forward strand.
TTTTTTGAAGATTCCAACTTTTTATCTTAGGTTTTATTCTTTCCAAAACTATCGGACGTAATTTTGATCCGCAAGATTTCACACTGTTTTTACGCTATCGATCAGAAAAATTTCCACAATACTATCCTGAGCCTGCCGCGCTATACCTAGGTTTGCCACGCTATATTTTTCATAAAAGCTTCTATCCTTTATAGTAAATCCTTTGCATAACATCTTTGTTTATCTTCTTGGTATTGGGTTGGAAAAGTTTTGCCATTAATCGGGGCCCGTCAAAGAACATGGGAGTTATGTTAACGAAAGACGCGAGACGCCAAGCTTGTTAAAATTTTCCCTAAACCAGTGACCTAACCCCCGGGGCCCCGGGACCGGTACCGGTCCGTGGATCAGATGGGACCGATGCGAAAAAGAACATAAAATTTTTCCATTTTATTTACTGTGGTGTATTTCTTTCAGGTTTTTGAATTTTTTAAAAAATCATTCACATTCTTTTTTTGGTGTAATTGTATTTTATTCTGAGCGCATACAAAACAAATAAAATTATTAAATCAAAAAAATTTAAAAACACGCCCCTCCCTCCCCTTAGGGGGCTGAAGTAAGGTTGATCGGTCCGCGACGATAAAGTGTTTGTAGTTCACGCTCAAACACGGCGCAGAATTGTTGAAAGAATATTATGATATAAATCCTAGAGAAGAAAAAGACAGTGGCGTAACGTACACCCCCCACGTGGAAGGGGGGGGCAGGATTTAGGGGGCCACTGCCGCCAAGCACCTACCCTTTTTAAAATCAAACGGGGGCCCAAAAACCGACTTTGGGGGGTACCAAATGTTTCTGTTACGTCACGAGAAAAAAAACTTTTTTTTAACCTGAAGTATATATATATTTTTTCATGTATTTAAACGCATTAAATGAGTTTACCATTCTTATTCATATTTATAAATACGGAATAAAAAAATTGCTGAGATAGTAGATTTATGATTTATTTTTAATACTGAGAAGTCGAAACACAATTACAAACAAACAAAATTATAAATAAAAGTAACAAAATTATTTTTTAAACTGAAACATAGTAGATATAGAAAACTTCTTTAATGTATAATTTGATTTTTTTTCTTTTTAGTATTTCATTTACATACATTGATTTCAAGCACACGATAAGCACATTCCAGATATTTACCGTATTTCGTTGACTAATATTTTCTATAAAATAAAATACCAAATTCATGCAATAAACAATTAGTTTAAGTTGGAGAAAAATTTTTGTCGCACTATAAAGCTGTACGACAGCTAGCTTTTGGCGATGGAACTCGTAATTTTGAAAAATGGTCAAGTGACAAGGACGACACCTGAGCTGAAAACCTTCTTGAAATGAGAGAAACTTCAAAAAGAAAGGTAATGCAAAGAAAAACCTTACAAAATATTATGAAAAGTGTTCTTATATCTAAGGTTTCAGAAATGCTTATACATTTTGAAAGGTACAAAAATTAGGGAAATAAGGAATGTAAATTGCAGGGAAAGCTTTTTTTACAGCTTTCTTATCTCGGACTATTAATAATTTTTTTTTTTAAAAAAAAATGATCAATAAAAACTGTGTATCTTAAACATTTCAAGGAACTACGTATTAATTTTAATGCAGTTTTTAATTTTTTTTATACCATTTTCAAAATTTCACTTTACAATAACTATCAAAATCCTCAGATCTCTGATCTTGATGAGAATTTTACTGAAATTAACTAAATAATTAACTGTCATTCATTCTTTGAAACAAGACTGCAATTGAAAAAAGGAAGGGAAGGAAAAACATCACCAAAAAATTAAATTATCATGAATAATACTCAATGCTATTTTAAAATATGATTAATTTAATATTTCTTGGAAAAAAATGCAATTAATAAAACAAAAATTCGAGGTAAAAAATATTTTTAAGTCACCATATTTAGCTTTTTAAATTTTGATAAAATTTTTTTATTTCTAAAATATAATTTTTTATTTAGCATTAAGGTTTTTTATCACTTTATGCATGCTTTTTAAGTTTTAACTTTTAAAATGAAGATCAAACTGCTTTTAGGTTAGACTTTTTATAATAGATGGCAGCACAATCCAATGTTTCATTGTCAAAAAAAATGATTGTATTGAAGGGGAGGGGAAACAGTAAAATTGTATGAGAATCAGTGTATATGACACTCACATTTTAAAATAAAAGATAACAAATAATATTTGAATTATTAACAGACAATTTTCATGCTAAAAGAAGATATTTCTGAAAAATTTGATATCTAATGAATTCTATATTTTTAGAAATACATTAATCATAATATATGAGGAATAAACTATTAAAAACCCCTTTAATTTTCGTCGTAGCTGAACAAAAGTAGTACCAAGGGCTCAAAGGGAATTAATTTATTATTTTGAAGGATAAATTATTTAAATTAAATTAACGTCGCTAATTTTCTGCAAGACCTTTCTCAACGGATTTCTAACGGATATCTATTTTTGCTGTTGTAAAAACGAAAAGAAAAGTTAAGTTAAATTACGTATCGATACCAAAACAAATTTTTATTTTAATTTAAAATCTACAACGACTAACTGAGAATGTATGTTCTGCTTTGAAGAGATTCGTCTTTTTTTTCTCGAACTGTTTATTCTTTTTCGACTTTTTTTCCATCTTTTGTCAAAGTTATTTTTACTGTAAGGACTTATTTAAAGCTTTTAAGAAACAGAAAATAACAGAAAGAAAAAAAAGAAGGTTTTGTTTTGCAAAAAAGTTATTTTAACCCATATCAAAAACAAAAGCCTTAAACTGTCATATTTTTATGTGTTTGATAATGCACTGCATTATATCCGGGGAAATTTTAAAGGCCGGCCCAGGGCCCTACTCAAAGGTAGACCCGGGGCCACTGCCGTACTTTTAAAAGAGGGCATTGTATCAAAAACCCTGGAGGTCTTTTGGTGCTCCTTAATTTTTTCCCGATTTTTTGTTTCCCTTTTGGGGCCTCGTATTTGATAAAACTGATACGGTGGTTTTCGCCCCTTCCCGGGACCCCTATCAAATGTGGGCCTCACATATGATCCTAAAATTCGACAAAGCAACTTTTCCCAAATATTCGCAAAAAAGCCCGAAACAGATAAATTGCATGACTTAAAGTGAGGAATGAATATTAACGTCCCCCCTTTCATAACGGGGCTTTTGGCGATGGACCACGTAATTTTGAACCATGGTCAAGTGACGTGGACGACACCTGATAGCCCCCTCCTAATTACCACACCACACCAACGGGAGGATTTCAGCCCCGGGGTTTAGCGTGCACGATGTCCTACATGGCGGGTCTTTAGTGGTAGGGCTCGAACTGTGACAAAACCAGCCACGATCCAACCAAACCACTCAGCTCCCGGGGCCCCGCATAACTTAAAATCGCACAAAACCGGCTCGACCACTGCCACCTTTTTGGGGAAAGGGGTAATGATGGTTATGGTGGTAGGCCCAGGGCTATACACGACGATCCTCACATGTTTAATCTCCCCGGGAAAATTTTCAATTTTTGGAGAATACAACCGGGAAAAAAATTTGACCGTCGAAATTATTCGAATCTTATCTTTTAAGGCTGAGTCAAGCACGAAAAAAGGCTCCCCCTTTGCGAGGCCCGGCCCAGTTGGGCCCCCCTTAAGACATCCCTGGTGTATCATTTTTGCGGGTAAATACCCACGAATTATGAGTTTTAACCAGAACTGGGAGGAGTTTTTTATTTTTTCAAAATAAAAAAAAGGAAAAGATGATGAGTTGATTTTGAATGGGTATTTTGTTTTTGGGTTTTCATGGCCATGATAAAATGATAAAGAAGATTTGAAGGTCGGTCATATTCGCGAACCCCTTTTAAAAATTTTCTGAAAAACCCTTTTTAAAAGCTAATAGAAGTATTGCACGTTAAATGGAACAGGACTTCAGGACGTGCTGTTTCAAGGAATAGGGGGGGTTTTAGAAGCTGTCCGCATCCACGAAACTAAAATTATGAGATCTTTCATACACTCATTCAATATTCTAGAACAGCGCGTTTTTGGAGGTCCCGAGTTGTAACATTGATTTTCTTGTTTTACAGACTCTGAAACGTCTCATAGAAAAAATTTAAGATGTCCCATCCTGACTACATGGGGGGGAAAGCCCCCCCCCATCTGGGGTGAAGGGGGGAGGATTCTAGGAGGCCCCAAAAGGGTTTTAGTTTTGCGATACTTTATAAGATCCCGGGGGGCTCAAACCTGACTTTTGAGGGGGGGAAAAATTTCGTTACGCCACTGCTAGACTTAAGGGGTTTGGGGTGGTAGCCGGACGTTTTGCGGACACATAAAATTTTGGTCTGAAGGACACCCCCCTCTTAGAACAGATAAAGGGGGGGCAGATAAAAGGAAAAAAAACTTTTAAAATCACAAATATAAAAAACAGTATTTTAAGCGGCAAATTTTACCGAAATTTAAATTAATTACAAAGGGTAAATACATTTTACCAATCAAATTTAATTTTTTATATTGAATTGTTAAGATATTATAGTGTGAATGCGTTTTAAACATAGCGAAATGTAATAAAAATAAAAACTTTCAGAGAAATGTTTAAAAATTAATAATAAGTAACAGTATAATGAAGGGAATGGACAAATTTCAGGGATTAGTATTTTAGAGTCAAATAAATATTAGAACAGGTGCAATTGCCATAAAAATAATTAGTTTCATTAATGTAAGTAATCATAAAAATACTAGAAGTAAACTAAATAAAACAGATACAAGTAAATAAAAGAAAAATAAATACAAGTAAATAAATACTAACTAAAAAAACCCCTTTATTATAAAGGCATAAATTGCGACGTAGCCATCCTGTGATGACTATGTCTATTAGGATCCGCGTAAGCTAGAGGTGTGGGATTATCAAAATGATGAGACATATTGGATTCTTAATACAACTTTTATTAAGAACAACTTATATTACTTAATTCTAATTGACAACTTTCTTAAAGTGAGAGTTAACACCCAATTAAACCTTATATTCAAGTCAGATCGCGCAACTAGATCATTTATCTTAATTATAATAAATTAACTGATTCATCTAACTTCCTATACAAAATATTACCTTTTGCAGAGTCTCCTTCCTTCAGTGATTGAGTAATACCTATAATGTAACTTTATATGCGAAGATTCCAACTTCTTTATAATTTAATTTATATTAACGTATCCTTCTTTCAGAGATATAAGACATCTAACTCGTGATCCGAATGATTCCACACTAAGTTATCTCTAAACTTGCCTTCTTATCCTCAAAGCTTCTATCCTTTTAAAGTATATCTCATTTACATATTTGATCCGTTTATCTTCTTGGTATTGGGTTGGAAAGGTTTTGCCATTAATCGTGGCCGTCAAAGAACATAGGAGTTATGTTAGAAGAAGGACGCGAGAGACGTCACAAAATGTCATTTACTATTGGATTTAGTCTCACCTGGTTATAAAACTTAAAGATTTTAGACATTTTTCTAAATTGTTCGATGTTTCGAATTATATTTGTGATTTTTAAAAGTATTTATTTCCTTATTTATCTGCACCCTTTATCTGTTCTAAGATGGGGTAAAAAATGTGTCCGCTCTAACCACTAAATGTTATGTGTCCGCAGATACCCCACGTCCGCAACTACCACGCAATCTACTATAGATCACTAAATTGACCTTCTGAAAAACTCTTGAACATGTAAGGCCCAGCCCCCCGGATCTATAGTGTGGTAGCGCGCGTTTCCACACCGATCCGGGGTTCTACCCCGCCGAGCAATGTCGACTATACAACCCTTCAGTGGGTCGATAAATGAGTACCGCTTGCTTGGGACTAAACCTGGAGGTTTCGCTTTAGACGATCACCTGGTCGGGACATCTGTCATGCCCTCAGCGCCCAAAGGTCACGTATACGGGATGAGAACTGGCCCCCCGGGGCAGTTGCGTTACTCAGTTTAATTTGAACATGTATTTCGATTAAAAATTTTTTAAGTCGGCGAGGGTATTCAAAATTTTGGGGGCCCCGGATGTCATGATACATAAAACGGATCGAAAGCTTAAGGACCACTGTTCAGAACGTTTATATAATGAGAAGTTGCTAAATATTTTGTGGGTTTAAAAAAGAACAGTGCTCTTCGTTAAACTTAGAAAATTTTTTGTAAAATTTTGGGAATTTAAATTTTTAAAAATATCCCGAAATTTTTAAAGTTTGTTTATTTTAACAGTATATTTCAACCATTTTTAAATAAATTTTTAAAAATTTTATTTTCGAAGCAAAATTAAAATTCGACCATGCAAAAAAAAACCCAAAAAATATTAATATTTTTTTTTATTACATAAAACCCTAAATACTTTTAACATGTACTTGCATTATTCCGCGCCAGGGGTTTAAAAAGGGTGGGGTTTTGGGCAGTGGCGTAATAAAATATTGTTAAAGTCATTTTTGGCCCAAGCTGGAGGATCACAGGGGATTTTGGGCTCAATCAGGATTCCCCCCCTAGAATTCTGGGCCTATACTTTACCCACTGGGTTTGGGGGTTCAAACCCCCCCCTAACAAAAATTTTTTAATTTTTTAGCATAAACCTTATTTTTAAAAAAAAATTTCCTCCCCTAACAATATCTCTGTACATCACTGTTTTTTAATCCCCAATAAATATATATATATTTATTTAACAATGGCTATTCAGTATGAATAATATTACACATTCAATACAAATTCCGAAGATCAGCTAATAAATTAAATTTCTTGCATTACAACATCTGAGCGGAATTAACAAAATTCGGTTAAAATTTTTTTTTCCCTAAACAAATTTTGGGAAAAACGTTTACTAAGGGAAAATAATAGTCAACATCTAGTTTACGGAAGCAGATTTAATTTTTAAATTTCGATTCGATTTGTCATGTACTTGTCAAATCATCACACATTCATGATACCATTAATGAAATAAAACTCGTAGCTAATAGCTTGTTATAGTTTTTTCGACACTCAAAAAACGTGTTCGAGGGGAAATTAGAACAAAAATTATTTTTTGGGTGGATCTTTAAATTTTTTTTCTTTTTTGTGTGTGTTTTTTTCGTAACTTCCCCAAAAAAACTCTTTTCGTGCGAATTAGAACTTATACGAAAAAGATAAAATGCATTTATTGGCTATTTGATGACATAAATTGTGATCTCGAGACTGGATTCTAGGTTAAAAAAAATGATATTATTGGGTCCATTTTCGAAATGAAATTTGAAACAATTGACAATTAGACTAGAATGTAGTGTTCCATAAAATTAAATATATCTCAAGTACCCCTTTAACTATTGAAGAATTGGGAAGATTAAGTACCATAAAATCCGGCGTATAACGCTCGTTTTTAACAGAAACAAGTAATAAAAAAAAAAATTTAATCAATTCCTACTTAGAACAAAGAAAATTTTTATTTTAGCTACTTTTTATTAAATAGTTACAATTTATATAAATATGTATATACATGTGAAAGAATCACAACATTAATGGAAATTTTTTATTAATTATCTTTAAAGTACGTATTGTCATCAAAACAATCGTGTATATAAAATTTCAGTTCAACTGAATGAACACGTGAGAAAAAACCTTTTCAATTTTTGCCCAAAGTCGCCAGAAATGATGCCAACGTGGTTGTATTTGTAATTCTTTAAATAATTAGTTTTAATCAATTAATTTTTACTATATTATTGTATTGTCATCCAAAATTATCATGTATATAAAATTTCAGCTCAATTGAGCGCTTTAAAATGTATTTTATTAACGATTGAAAATTCCACCAAGATAAATAAATAAATCAATATATATAAATAAATATATAGAAATTGTGAGCTAATAGTAGAAATTGAAAAATAAGATCGAAATTTACGGGTGCGTGTTTTACGCCGGGTATAAAAACGAGAGCATTAAAAATAAAGACATGATGAGCGTAGAAAAAAATTAACTTGAGCATGTACTGAAATGCTGTTTATTTAAAAGGAATGACATTCCTTATGAACTTAAATAGTTGTAATTATAGAAGTAAACTATTTTTTCTAAAGTTTGGCGTAATACATTGACTAAATTACTTAAAAAAAATGGGATTTTCAAGCACATTTCAAGTTTCTTCGTAAAAACGGGGGCGCGTTTTGCGTTTGAAATATAGGTGGGTTATCGGGGGTACCGTTATAAGCCGGATTTTACGATAATTGGAATCGAAAAAATATATTTATTGACTTTAAAAACCAAACTTGTACGTCAAATTACTCAGTTGCCATATATCAACACTACTGAGTAATACTAGATGCCTATAGTCACATATTTGTTCTAGTAATAAATACATTATAAAGTAGTAAATGAGAATAAAAATATTTTCAAGACTCTTTAAACAAAAAATGAGGTATTTGAAATTATTTAAAAATTGAATAGTTTATTTGAAGGTGTGATTCCCAAATAACAAACTAATAATAAATGGATAAATCTATAAATATATACTAATATTTATTTAAAGAAACACACTGTTCCTTTTTCAATATAATTCAACAAAATTTAAACCTTTCTAAATATTTTACTAAAATCAATTCTCCTGCTTGTGTTTCAATTTTCAAACAGTAAAATAATTAAGTCCCTTTCACAGTTTCTTTGTAATATAAGTAGACGGATTTCAATAAAATTTTTAATTTTCAGTTTCGCTAGTGCTCAAGATTTATAGTTATGAATCTCAAAAATCTTTGAAAGCAAGTAAGATTACTCGCTTTATTAATATTAGTACATAACAAATTTTAGTACTTAAGTATACCTTGCATTAGGATGTAGAACTAAATCTTCCTTGTATCAAAACCATTTATGTCGTAAAATTTTTTTCCACTTTTATTTTTGATTATTTGGTTTGAATTTAATCTTTAAGCATTAGTTAAAAGAGCATAAATATCTAAAATGCATTTTAATAGGAATAAAAAATAATCAACCATCAATTTTCATGGAAACTATCACTATCTTTATAACGTCGTCACCATCCTATCAACTATTTTATTCTATTCACGATTCCAATTTTAATAAAATAAATTCCCTTTCTAATAGAAAGATTTTCCTTAATAAATGTAAAAAAACATTTTTTCGTTTTATCATTAGTTGCACGTCATATATACACATAATGTTTATATTTAAAACAAGTAATATGAAAAAAAATTTTAAATCAAACTTTGATCAAAACGAAAAATTTTATTTTAGCTACTTTTTATTAAAAAAAATTTATATAAATATATATAATATGAGAACCAACATTAATGGGACAATTTCTATTAATATCATTAAAGGTTTGTATTGTCATCCAAAAAATCGTGTATATAAAATTTCAGTTCAACTGAATGTTTAACACGGGAGAAGAAAACCTTTTCAAGTTTTGCCAAAAAACCCCAAAAAAATAACGTGGTTGTATTTGTAATTTTTAAATAATTATTTTTTAAACAAAATTTTTTTTAATTTTATTAAATTATCTATTGTCATCAAAACAATCATGTATATAAAAAACGGCTCAAGAGCGCTTTAAAATGCATTTTATTAACGAATGAAAATTTCACCAAGATAAATAAATAAATAAACAAATAAATATATAGAGACTGTGAGCTAATAGTAGGAATTGACAAAGGAAGACACGTCACACAATTGAAGCAAATTTTCTTTTTTCCATTATTAAATTTTTACTCCGTTTTGAACAACTATAAGGTTTTTGTGCATTCAAAAAAATTGTTTCTACCTGGAAATAAAAAATAAACTTCTTAGAATCAGAATACATTTTAAAAATGGAAAATAAGGAAATTCTTCAAAATTTCGCTGTTTCCAACAGTCAAAAGTAGGTTTTTATTAACCATTAAATACCATAAAATCCGGCACATAACGCGCAATTTTAACACAAAAAATAAGATCGAAATCTATGGGTGCGCGTTATACGCCAGGTATAAAAGTGAGAGCTTTAAAAATAAGAAAATATGAGCATAGAAAAAAAATTAGACATCTACATACATTGGAATACAGTCCATTTAAAAAAAAGATTAGCACACACATTATGAACTTAAAGGATTGTAGTTCTAAAAGTATAGTATAGTTTTCTAAAACTTGGAATGATACCTCGAATAAATGACTTCAAAACCTAAGAGCATTGGGCATTTACATTTCAGGTTTCTTCGTAAAAAAGGGAGTCGCGTTATACGGCGAATATACCCAAAAATTAAAAATTGCAGCTTGAAAGTATAGGTGTGTGTCATATGCCGGATTTTACAGTAATTTGAAATTCTACCTCTCATAGATGAAAGTTTTATCTACACTATTAAAATCCGAAGGTAAACAAACGTATCTATATACGTATGTATGAATCTATGCGACAGAATTTTCTCACGAACCACTCGACGCAGAAACTCGCCAAAGGTACCAAAATTTTGGGAATAATCCGAGGAATCCGTTGTGACCATTTATATATTCCGATATTACAATTAGTTAAAAAGATATTAATTAAAAACCTTAAAACGCATAATTAGTACCATTTTTGACCGCCAGGGGAAAATTTCTAACTTCTTTTTTTCAGACGTTTTTAAAACGCGATCTAATTTTTTTCATGAGACACACAAAAAATAATTACAGATTCGGAACGATAATTTACTTCACCCCGAAATGCTATATAATTTATTTTTACAAAATAATTATATTTTGTAATTTTTACGATTTTTTTTTTAAAATGAATCGAAATTAATACGTTTTAATGTGAATACGATTTCTAAATCATTCCGCTTGCACTTTCTTTCGCGCTAATGAAAAAAATATTTTACACTAAAAAAGTTCATGCTTTTCTCTTTTAGAATCAAGTCATTTAAAAAATTTAATGCCAAAAACTGTTTGTTTTTTTTTCACGATTTTTCAAAAAATACTCAAAATTTTATTTAAACACTTGATAATTTCAACTTTAAATACTTAATACATCCAAATCCAGCAATTTAAAAAATGATTTTTTATTACAATATAGGGTATACAAAAAATAGCTTCACCCACATTTTTTTTTTTAACTTTTTGAAGAGTTTATTTTAAAACTACAATAACTAGTTTCTAAATTTCTTATTTTCTCAAAGATTTAATATTCTTTGTTGCTTCTCATGATTGTTCGATTTAGAATCAAAACTCAAACAATTAGCGCAAACTCAATCCCAAATCCTGATTCCGCCCAAAATCATTGTATGATGACTTACTTCTACATGTTAAATTCAAATGATTTGGTGTGTAAATTAAAAAGAGTGAGGTAACTGTTTAAGTATCGTCGTGATTTGACTGCGATTGGTATTACAAGAAATGTCTCAACACGTAGAAAGAAGATTTTGATCCAACTGACTTCTATCTGTAGCTGTAGACTCATTCCGGTAAAACATGTTTTTTTGCCTATGCACTGATTCAAAGGAGAAAGCATTTAGCAGATTGGTAATGTAACTTAACTCGCTGTATATAAATAAATTTATGTGAAAAAATATTCCTAGTATGAGTTAAATTGTAACTATAGACATAAGTAAAAGAGCAAAATATTTATTTCGCTATGGGTACTGACACTTCATATTTGAATAACAAAATACAGTCGAACTTCCATATATATAACGAACCTCTATTTTACGAATTTTTCTATATTGCGAACTTTTTCCTGGAACCAAGAACATTTACTATTTTCTTCGTAAAATACCTCCAAATAGCGAAGTGACTTTTTATGTAACAGACTTTTTCTCTTGTGATTCGATTTTTGTTCTCCGTATTTTAAAAATATTTCAGGACTTTTTTCAAATTATTCTCTCTTTTAACACATTTTATGGTGATCAATGACCTTGAACTGGTATTATCAGGTGCCTAACTCACACAGAGAATGGAAATGGCCATAGTTTTTTAAACAAAAACTCAAATAAAACTAACAGATTTTTTCAGTAATTAAATTTAACGACGCATGCGGTAGTGTGCTTTAAATTACTGGATAAAAAATAATGTACGTGTAAAATTATTTGTAGGCATAAAATTAAGAAAAAATGTGGTTAAAAAATTCATTAGTTTTAATATATATATTTTTTAAAAGTTGAAAATACATTGTATTCTTGGGCAATGTCGTTTTTTTCCACTTGTTTTCCTTGAAATTTTTTTTTTATGGTAAGATAAGTAAAATGATTAGATATTAATTTTTTTTTTCAAAAAAAGTGTGAATAGTTACTTTTTTAAACAATATATAGTGTTTATGAATTTAAAGTTTGTTTTATATGTTTTTTAAAGCACATTAAAAGATGAATTTCTATTTAACGAATTTTCCATAGAACGAACTTTTCCCCGGAATTTAGCGACTTCATTATATAGAGGTCCAACTGTATATGTATAGCAATAATAATCCTTCAAGCCCATTCTAATTTCGGGATTTAGCGATTTCGTTAAATAGAGGTCCGACTGCATTTCTATATAAACGAAATTGAAAAAAAAAATAAAAACTGTATACCTATTATTTGATTGCATATTCGACAAAAGGTGCACATGACCCTCTCTTATGGGTGGATGGGGGGGGGAGAGTTACATTCTTAAAATATTAAATAATCATCATCAAAACGTAAAATTTAAGTTATGATAAAAGTATTTCTTTTTTCCGTTTAACATCATGTAGATGTTTGAAAACAAAACAAACATATTTGAAATCAATATTATCTCTGAACTTTCCTTAATCTACCTTTTTTTCAAATTTCTCATGTAATGTTAGATTTCCAATATGTAATTTTTTTTACAAATAATTTTTTTATGAAGTGAAAATTTAAAAATTTCTTTTTTCTTTTAGAAAACATTATAATTATCTGAATTTAAATAATAATAGAAAAAGAAAAACAAGAATTTTATTGGTAAAAAGTATGTAACTAAAATTTCAAAACTGTCATCCGACCATATACACTTCACATTAAATGTTTAGCTATCAATAAGAGCTTTGAAAAGGCGGAACAAGCTATTTCTGTAACAAACATTACTAAGAAAGATTAGTTTCTGAATTTTTATCAGAAGGTTATTTCCCTTTTGGAAAAGCCGAAGGATGTTTCATTTCTCGAGATAACGATGAATTATTGCACTTCTTTTACAGAAAACATTCTTACACTTTGTAAAAGACGCACTGTATTCATCCTCGATAAAATTCTTTAAGGAAATTTAGTTTCAATAATGAAACTAAACATGTAATAACTGGGTTAGTTAAAATCAACTTTCATCTCATTCTTCCTTTCAACATTTCACGAAGAATTTATAAAAATTCATACAAAATGAAATTTTTAATGCTTATTTTAAGATTATTTTATTTTAAAAACAATCTCGGTACTTTTCCGTTTTGACAGCGCAGGTGATAAAGTCTCCAAAAATGATACAACCGACGCTAAACGGAATATTCTCGGTGGTAACCTTTTACCACCACATTTTCAAAACAATTCGTGGTCTTTTCTTATCAGTAACGTCTTTTTCATAATTTTTCAAAAATGTATAAATCTCTATGAGAACAAAAATTAATTTTTTTTTATGTATATTGTATGCTGTCACCAATAACACCAACTTGGCGAGATTTGCCCCGGAGAAACGAAAAAATACCACAGTCTCAAATTTTAAGAAAAAGTTAAAACTTTTTGTTTTAAGTTTATTAAATTTTTTATATGTTAATTTGTTTTTTCTTTCGATTTATTAGAAATAAATGCAGTAAAGTTTGGATGGTTTGAATTCCCCCAAAATTCTAAGAAATAAAATTTTTATAGTAATTTATTTTAAGAACATTTTATTTTATTTAAAAAATAAGTTAAATGGAATTTTAAAATCAAATAATTATACTATTACAGACGATATAAGAGAAACAAAGGTTGAAAAATGAAGAAAGTTTAAGTGTCAAATAATAATTTTACACGAAGTGAATCTAAAAAAAATTTAAAATAAAAGTTTATATGAACTATATAATTAAATTTGCAGATTAATCAAAAAAGTTTCAGTTATTTAATCCAGAAATTATTAATTAATTATTAAAAATACAGCCATATATTTCTTTCCTTTCTAAATAAGTTTCATTCTTCTTCTTCCTTTTGTATTTTTCTTTTAAAAATATTAATGTAAAAGTATTGTGGACTTTATGGAATAGCTTCAATTTTCAGTCTTAACTTTAACGATTTGACAACTACTTACATTTGTTTTGGATTAAATATGAATTTATTATTTTAAAAATCATGTAAATTATTCCATAAAACTTTATACAGTAATATGAATAGAATTAAAACTTACATTTCAATTTTATTTAAAAATATAATTTACAATCGTTGAATTTTGTTGCGTCTTCTTTATAGTTATAAACATATTTTGCTTTTTTACATTAAAATAGTTAAAATTTGCAATTTTCAAAGAAGAAAAAAAAATTGAATTTCTCTTAATAATAGTGCGACTATTACAAATAAGCTACAAGAAATAAACGATCTTAGTGGCATCTGCTACCTTTTACATAAGTATAAAATTATTAATAATATTTTTAACAGTATCAGGTATAGCACACTCTTGTCTTATAAAGCATTATTACTCCACATATATTTCTTACTATATTCTTCAGTCATTAAATATAATTTAAAAGTAGCATACATAATTTTATGTTTATCTATTTCGAGTATTAAATTTATAAATCATGCAAAGAGAATTATTGTAAAATTTTGAATCGAAACAAAATGAGATTCGTTAAACTTTGTAATTCAATGACTGTTGATATGAATGCATTATAATATAATACTCAAATTTTGAAAATTCGTTTCACTTAATGAATAATTCTTCTATTAACTGATTAAAAACTAGCTCAAATTTTGAGGTTACCTATTTTGGAAATACATTATAATATTTTTTGAAGAAATCACGAATACAGATTTTCATCCTTCCTAGAAAGAGTTTTTGTTCTATTTTTTTTAAATTAATACATTATCATAATTGTTTTCAATATTCTTTAATTAGTTTAGCATTCTGCTTCTAGTTGAAAATAAATCGTTTGTAACGTTCTAAAAAAGTGTTAAAATAAAAGAAAACGACAACATTTTGGAAAAAAATATGAAAATAAAATGAATTGTTTATTTTGACAAAAGACGATTCCAAAATCTTTTTTTCCATTAGACTTAAGACAAACGATTTTTTTTCCCATTTCATTTTTCCCCCATCGTATTTCAGTGTTTAAAAAATTGAAGTGAACAGAAATGTCGAAAATCATCAAAAAATTCTCACAGAAGCAAAAGGATTTTCAGTAGGAAAAAAAAAAGAACAGCATTTATAACTCCATTCTCACAGAAAAAAATGCGATCAGTGTACGTACAGTATTTGTGTTTCAAATATTCGTATTTTACAAAGATGCTGTCAAGCCACATTTCGTTCTCGTGAGTTTTCATTGACGTCAGCTTTTCGGGAGCAAAGGTAAGACAGAGCATTATTATTATTATTATTCAACAAAGAAAAAGGTGAATAATTCGTTTACCTTTTGTTTTCCCAAGAGTGATTTTTCGGTCGAAGACTGTTTTTTGGCCTTAAAGGTCTTTAAACTTTTTCTATCGTCGTATGAATTTCAAGACAGATCAAACAGAAAACAAGTCCCAACCTGCAATTTACTGTAGAAAGTACACTTGAAGTCGGTACACATGATCGTATATTTTAGATGACGTTGATGGATTTCTTTAGTAGTTTTAATTTATTTGAAATATGTTTTTGCGTTTACTTTAAATGAAATCGAATTTAAACAAAAAAACAAGTAATATATAAAAAAAATTAAGTAAATTTCTACTTTGGTGAGAACAACGAAAAATTCTATTTTAGTTAATTAAATTTATTAATGAATTAATATTTGAAAAAACTGTATCAACAAAAAGTGTCATCCACTACAAGTTTAAAAAAATACATTTAAAGCAAGAAAAATTCGAAAAAAAGCTTACTGGCGCCAGCTGTTGGTGCTAGTTCTAACTTCATCAGAAATAACGCAGAATAAATTTAAAATCAAAAAATAAATTTAATTAATGAATAAATATATATATTTGAAAAAACTGTACTATAACATCAAGTATCATCCACTACGAGTTTAAAAAATTGTGTTTGAACTTCAGTGAATGAATAAAAAGTATTTTATTAACGACTGAAAATTTGAGCAAGATATATGTATATAAATAAATATAAATGTGTAGGGAGAGAGTGAACTAATAGTAGATATTGAATTAGGGTTAATTTTAATTTATAAAATACTTATTTAACAAGATTAGTAAAATGGAACCCTTAACTATCTCAAATATCCTTTTCCGTGCGTGTGTGTTTTTAACGTTGCACAATAAAGCAACAAGAGGTTTATAAGCGACTGACCTCATGATTTTGAACCGTTGTCAAGTGACACACCTCATATGAGAGCCCTCTTTCCGAACTAACACATCAACGGAGGATATTGAGCCTCGACAGATTGAACATGCTTCGGGCCCTCTACATGACTAGCCCTGCACCTGGACTCGAACCTGCAACACTGCAAGCCACGGGGTCGTGAACATGACCCCTAGGATACAGTGGACATATGCCTATTTCACACTGCGAAACTAAATACGTGTATTTGCATTTCAAACTCACCTTCGAAATATTATCGGTGGCCTCGCACACAATAGCCTAGTGGTCAAGGTAACGGACTCCTGGATGGAGTGTCATGAGTTCGGGGCGAATACCGCTAAAGACCCCCGCTGTGTAGAAGAGGCCGATGCTAAAATGTCAAACTCAAAC
>BMAV01005093.1:7530-21128 GCA_019973955.1 Trichonephila inaurata madagascariensis
CTTTGTGTGTGTTAGACTGCATGACACCTTCTACTTCAAAATATGTCAATTATAATGTTTAACGTCTATTATAACCATATAAACGGGTTTTTCCCTTCTAAATTATTATTTTTTTTCGTCTCCTGCCCCAACTAAAAACAATTTATATGTATTTATTTGCGCGAGAAATTATATACCTCTACTTAAGCGAATTCAACTTAACCTGTTATCGCTCAGTCATACCTATCGCATAAGTTTGGATTACTACTAACTGTACTTAGGAACCATAGAAAATATATACCGGAGAGCCAAAACATTATGAGCACCTACTCTATAACATGTTGCTCTAATTTTTTCCTGTAAATCAGCTGCAACTCGCCTTAGCATGTATATCACATTCTCTTGGCAGATGACTTGAAACAGTTTGTATCAATTGTCTTATGAGTGGTAGCGTAAAGTTGTGGTATTCCAATATGAAGATATTTGATCTCTAAGATGCGTTTCTATGAAAGTCCAAAAGTATCCTATCATATTAAGATCCTCCGAGTTAGGTGGCCAGGATATTAAGAATACACAGTATCATTTTTCAAAAAACTTTTTTGGCGACAGTAAGAGTAAAAATAATTCATGTTTCATATTCAGATTGTATTATTGGGTTGAACCTGAAAGTAAAAATTCAGTTTGACCAGCCATTGTTTTACAGTTTTAAAAAACAAAAACAAAAAGAAGAGTGTTTAAAGTGTTTTTTAAGCCTTTTTTGAAATGATCAATTTCAATGTGTATTTTCCTAATTTGCGTTCTGCGTTTTCTGTCGTCGTTTTATGTATTTTAATATTAAACAATGCGCAGCTAAAATACCAAGAAGTCTCATCCTTTCTACGACTACAACAAAATAATGTGTGTGTGAACGAGTGTGTGTGTGCGTGCATGAATGTCTGTGTTACTTAAAGTAAAAAATAAAATGGGACATTACATTGAAATTCGGAATACTTTAAATCTTTGAGAATTCGTATTGGTGGTATCTTAAGATAGAAAATAATTTTCATAGGAATAGTATTCCAGCTATATAAAGTTGTTATCTTTGTTGATTCATGACAACCAATTATGGGCGAATTATTGTGCGTTCTCTTTGATGAAGCCTTTATTACTTAACTTTATATGGAAAATAATTCTATTATTTACTAGAAACCACCCATCTTCAATATGTGTGTTGGTCATGTTTTACATAATTAACATGAAATTTGTCTGAAGTTTCAAACAGATATTCATACATCAGTTGCGCAGTGTGCTTTTGCATCTATTGCTTTTATCTTCTAATCTGCTAAATGACTTATTTATCCTTCTGTTTCTAGTTGAGACTAGTGGTTTTTTAACCTCTCGCGTTTTGAAAATTTTTGAAATGATAAGATTCAACAGAAACAACTTTTCCAATTTTAATTTTGACTTTTAAAAGTATTGTTCCTTACGAATAACGGAAATTTAAGAATCATTCGAGAATGTATAAACTTTGCAGACTAAACAAACGAGATTCATCCCCCCTCCTTATTCGTTTACCGCATATAAACTAATGCAATATGCAAATTGCAATAAAATAAATAAATAAAACATTTTTAAAATTGAGGACAATTTATTTTAAATTTCTCCCACATGCAAAAATTATACAAAAATACATTTTTAAAATTGAGGACAATTTATTTTTAATTTCTCCCACATGCAACAATTATACAAAAATAAAAAACGAAGCGCTTTAAAACATGTTATTTACTTAAAGTATAAGAGAATGCTTTGGTCCAAGTCCATAACCATAACTGTATAACTAAAGGTTACACACTTTATCCTCGCTTACAAAAACATAATTCAAGCAATACGTTCATACACAAAAAGGTTCAATTCCAGTAACTGATTAGCATCATAATGGAAGACGATTTTCCGAACTTCCTCAAACCATTTCCTAAGCTCAAAAATATCAAATATACGTCCGAGTTTGAAACGCAATATCATTGAAACCCAGCATTAAAAAGTTGTTCCCTGTATCACTTTATATTCATTCATCTTATCTCCTTCCACATGAAGAGAAACTGAATTTTTACTACCCCAAATAAATATATTGTGTGATCTTTTTATAGTCTAATTGCCCCACTGAAGAGCACTCAAATCCAGGTGGTGTCCCAGGATTACTCTTGCCTTTAATAGCGAGATTTAGTGGATAATAAACTCACTTTTGTGTCAAATATCGTCCAGTGCTACTTATTGGATTTCAGATTTTATATCTGCTATTTCTGTTCTTGAGTTCACGTTCTTCTCAAAAGGTATGTTTTTACTTTCTGATTTTAGGTAGAGGGGGCCGCGTTTGAGTGGAATTTTATGGTTTTTCGATTTTTCTTGTCCTTTTTATATTTTTTGATCGTATGGTTGTTTAATAAGCTAAAACGTAGGCTTTTAAAATGAGATGTTTTGCAAGCAGGATTTGTAGAAAAAAATATGTAAGGATTTTGTATTTCATTGAAATGGAAGTTGTTTAAACTTTTTAGAAAATAATTTATCAACATTATTTAAGTTTCCATTTCCTGTGAATTTATGACGCTATAGAAGCCTTGCTGAAACTTGTAGATCACAGTTTTGGGGGAAATTCATCTTTTCGCATATTACAGCTATGGCATGAAATTTATGTGTTTCGGATATTTTTAAGTCTGAATTGTTATTAGGTTCAGTAGAGTCCTGAAAACTCGGCCTAATGTTGACCGATGGGCGGTCAAGTTTGTGAAAATGCCATGTATTGATAATGGGATTAGAAAAGAATTAGGGTGAGTATTTCCTTAGAAAATATTATATTGCCTTTAAATGTATTGTTTGCTTGAGAATACAAGAGAAATAAACTCCTAAAGGCCCTTAAACAAAGGAAGCAAGGGGCACTTAAAACAAGAAAATGAATATTAATGAATACATAGCATACAGTAATTCATCTGATCAAACACACCTGAAGAAAATACTTTTTGAAGTCACAAAGTATTCTACAATGGAAATTATAAGTGGCCGACTTTAAAAATTGTAGCCATTGTTTGCAAATAAATGCATTATGTCCTGTTGTCTTCCGTACTGATCTCTGTAATTTGTTACTTTATCGAAGGAAGAGCAGGACCGAGTTATCCTGATTTCCGCGTTATCGAGAGACGAGTTTTTGGGATTCTATTGTGTTATGTTTGAAGTTTACTAATGTTTAGTGGGGATGCAATTTTCGACCCATATATTCGTCCATATCAAAAAGCCATGATTCCTGATGAACGACAACTCCAAAGTACATAGAAATCGCGCTGTCAACTAATACATGGAATGAGAAACACTGCTTCAAATGGAATATATGGGTTTTTTTTTCTTGCTTTAGCCTAACTCTTGAAAATCAAAGTAATTAATTATAAGAAATGACTTTTAAATGGCATAGCTTATTTTCTCTAGAATAGTGTGTAAAAATTGATATTTGCTCTAATAGGAATTCAATTGATAATATGCAATACAATAGACATACACAATTGTTATGAGTATAATCAAAAATCAATTACATATTTAATGTATATTCATGCGTATTCCCCAAATCGGCGTCTATACTCTTAAACGCCGTTTTTTAAGTTTTAGGTATATTCATCGTGTAACGCACACTTTTTTCATCAGAAACGATAAATGTACATGAGAAATATTCTCATCTTCTGAAGTCTACTTATAGTGTATAAGTGGATAATCTAAAAGTATAGTATGAAATGAAACCTGACATATAATTAAAAATCATTTTAAAATGTTTTATACCTAACTATTTATATGGATATACATATTTATTTATGCATCAGTAAATGAGTGAGTGAGAAAATATTAACGTCACACTATTGAGCTGCTCGAGGGCTTTTGGCGACACACCTCGTAATTTTGAACCATGATCAAGTACGAGTATGACACCTGTGTGTGAGCGATCATACTCTATCCTGTGATTTCCACACCACACAAATGGGAGGACGCTTGAGCTCTCGACAGATTTAAGGTGCATCGCTCACATAAGGTGGGTATTCAGCGATACTAGGCTCGAACTTATGACACGCTGGTCACGAGTCCGTTACCTTGACCACTAGACTACCACACCCACATTAATACATCAGCATAACAGTGACGGGGAAGATGAAAAAGAATTGGATGATGTGCCTGAATATATAAAGGTGATAAATGTGACGATTTTTTCCTGTTATCCAATGATGAAAGTGCGTAAGGCAGTGCTTCGCAAAGTTGCAATATTCGCGACCCAATATTCAATCATAATTTTCATGGGGGGGGCGGCGGGGGCGAATAACAATGGACGGAATTCAATAATACTGTACTTTGACACTAAAACTACGATACGATTTGACCTCTTAAGCGCCCCTAGAGCATATAAATGTCTCACTAAGCCAAAGAGTTTATTTCCTCGGGCGTATATATACGTCTTTCCGAAGTACGATCTTTTATGTGCACTGCTATTCGTAGAATTATTCCGAAAGTTTTGGAATGCTATAAAAGGACTTTATTCGCGAAGGATTTATTTATTTCAGATTACTTTTACTTATTTATTCCTTTACCCCATTAAATCACATATGCGCACCTAAGTTGAAAATGGTTGCTTTGAGAAGCGAATCGCGTAACTTTTAATCGATACTTAAGAGATTAATTATAAACCGTACAAATAAATGTGTGAATTTTTGTTTTTAATTATGTGTATGATAAGTCCATGGGGTCGCTGGAAATTAATAAACTTGTTTCAACATAGTACTGTTAAATTAATTATAAAATATATTTTGTAGCACTGATATATTTATATAAGTGTAACATATTAGTGTTAAAGTGTATTTTATTTTTTGTTATATTAATGTATTTTGTTTGTTTACACACTTTCAATAAATTAATAATTATTCAAATAATCTTTTGTTTTCGACTTTTCAATATGCTTGCGCCCCCTTCGTAAAGTTGTCATACCCATCAAGGGGGGAACGCCCCACAGTTTGAGAAACGCTGGCGTAAGGTATGTCATTTTTTATGTAAACAATGTTTCCCCATATGTAGAAATTTATTTTTATGTACACACTTTTTGTTTATTTTTAAGGCTATCATTTTTATGTCCGGTGCAAAACACGTACCTGTAAAATTTTCTGTCTTATTTTTTGTGTTAGAAGTGTGAGATATTCGCTGGAATATACGGTATTTCTTTCTTTTTCATTACTCTTAGCATTGAATTGCCCCTTTCTGAAAACTAAAAATTTCCTAATGTTAAACTGTTAAGACACGGAGAATGCATTTTTAAATATTTTGTGCATTTACATAATGTAAATCTAACTGAAAGGTATCCAAAATACCCAGGCATTGTTCTTCTGATAGTAAATGATAACTAAGATTTAATCACTCGTTTCTTAACACCTTTTTACTTTTTGGAGAAACATTACAAAAATAATTTATTTTCGTAGACTTAGATTGCATCTAAGGTATTTTTTTCATTTTCTTTTCTATCACCTCTTTCCATTACAGGTTCTGAATATCGTTTTCCATTTTTCAAAATATCGATTTCAGATACCTTTTTTCCACCCCTAAACAGATGGGAAGGCCGAGTGAGTTATACTCGGATATTGGAACCTAATGATTTACAAAATAGAATGAATAACTTTTCGAAATTTCTTCTGAAGACGCGCTATCATCTAAGAATTTTCTTCAAAGATGCAATCTATGTCCAGACGTAGATTGCATCTTTACATTATTTCTGCACGAAACGTTTCTTTCAACAAAAGTTCTTTACTTTAACGATTTTCGAACGTTAGTATTTTGTTTATAAAATTTATTTTGTAATGGCCTTTTAGAAAATTGCTGATTCATTAAGAAAGAAAATATCTTCTTATGACCTTAAATTTGTCAAGAAAATCTCAAGATTTATGTTCAAAAAAATCTTAAAGTATTTAATTTTTTTTAAACAACGCAATTATTTTTATGTCTGGCTGGACTTAACTTGGGAAACTCATGTTGTCGGATCAGAGAGTCTGATTTCACGTGCGCATGCGTCAAATAAGCTTTTAAGATAACACTGTTGAAGTTTCTCAGAGTTTCTAAATTTATATTCATTTACATTCTATGTCTATGGATATAAAACAACTTACCCCTTTACAAGGCGCGCTTCAAGAAGTTGTATCCATAGGCCGGCGGCATCTCTCATATGTATGCATCAATTCATACTTACCTTTGATGATGATTTAACCATTTTATTGGTGATATTTGACATTAAAACATAAGGTTTGGCATAAATGTTGATAAAAGACGCAGTGTTTGTTACTGAAAATGTTATTTTTTGTATTATTTATAGTATTACTTACCTATCGAAATAATGGATTGTTACTGAAGTAATAGATAATAGATGAAAGTACGTATCTATCTGTACGTATCTACCTATCAATATTCATCAGGGATTAAATGATAGAAAGCAAATGATCTATTATGTGTTAAAAGAAAAAGAGGGAAAAACAGGGATGTGGTCCGTAAAAATTAAAAAAATAGGTTCACGTATCGATTCGTATAGGGAAAATTGAAACAGTCTTTGGTAAACTATATAATTATGTCTATAAAGTAAATAAGTATAAAGCAGTGTGCTTTTCGAACTTTCAATATTCGCGACCCAATATTTAATCGTAACTTTCATCGCAGCCCCCCCCCCCTCATACAATAACAATGTATTAAGTTTATTAAGTTCAATAATACTTTATTTTGACACTAAACATATAATTTGACTTTAACCTCTTAAGTGTTTCCAGCGTATATATACGTCTCACTCAGCCAGCGCGTTAATTACCCCGGACGTATATATACGTTTCGCTCAACCAGTGTGTTAATTCCCCCGGACGTATATATACGTCTTTCCGAAGTACGATCTTTTCTGGGAACAACTATCCGTAAAATAATTCCGAAGGCTTTCGAATGCAACAAAATTACCTGGACAGTGTTTGCAAAGGATTTACTTATTTCAGAGGATTTGATTATTTATTCCTTTGCTTCCCCTCCCCCTATATACACAACGTACGCTCGCCTACGTATTAAACGATGTTATTGGTGAACGAATCATGTAATTTTTAATCGGCATTGAATTAATTAATCATAAACCGGACAAATCACCAGGATAAGTGTTACATGCAAAAATTAATTTTATATATGAAGAGCCCATTGGGTTATTCGTAATTATTAAACGTTCTTAACTTAGTATTGTTAAATTAACTATAAAATGCATTGAGCAGAACTGATATATGAATGTATTTTGCTTGTTTACATTCAGAAAATTAATATATATATTTTTTAAATAATCTTTTGCTTTCGACTTTTCAATATGCTCGCGCCCCACTTGTAGGGTTATAACGCCCCCTAAGGGGCGCACCCCACAGTTTGAGAAACACTGGTATAAAGTAAGTAAACTAAGTTATAATAGTAAAGGAACTTACATTTTTTTAAATAAATTATTTTGTAAGAAACTCGATTCCATTAAGTATATGCATATATTACACACACGTTGTAATATATTTAAAACATAATAAGAAATTTCAATTTATACAAACCATATACACATAACAAAGATAGTGGTTAATTATCACTTTCTCCACTATCTATTTACACTTTGAGATCTTTCGTGGCAGTATTCACAAATCATCTAACAGTGTTCAAGGCACGTGAATATTTTGCATTTGACACAACAAAATTTTGGTAGTCTTTTTTTTTTTATCTTTGAACAAGGGGACCTCTTTAAAGTTTTTGATGCTGTTTGTCTTAGTTCGTTTTGAATAAGGTGTTGTACATCCGATATTTCTTCAATCCTGATTCGTAATGAAGGAGATATGGGAATATTACTCTTAAGCTGTCTTAACGCTGCATCTCTCAGATGTATCTCAATTCCCAATAAAAAAACCCTCCTAAAACAGTTGTAAAATACTTTTTTTGAGTTATTTTAGTATAAAATTGAAAAGTACATTTTATGCTACAGAAAAAGCATGGAAACTAACGAAAAAATATTAGAAATTACGTCTTTAGGGGCAGCATTTATCGCGCTTCACCACGTCCTTAACATGAAACCCTTGTAGGAGTGATGAAAGACAGATAGAAGAAGCTCACCGTTTTCGCTCACCATGTGGATCGAAATCAAAATTATTTTTAGTATACATCTCAGAGATTCGAGCGCCTGATGAAGGGGTGAATGCAGTTATAGTAAATTAACTCATCACCTAACATAATTATATAAGTACTAAAAAGAAATTTTTGCCTTTTTAAAACCGAAATTTTATAAAAATAAATAAAGAACAGCCAAATTAGCATATATCCAAAATATCATTCGAATTCTAATATTAATTCCATTGATTTGCATAGAAAATTATTTTTCGGGGGGTCGGGGGTATATGTACAAAGGATTCACAGCTTTTTTTTGTACACACAAGCATTTCTTTTTTTCAATTATATGTGCATCATTAATTAATTATTTTAAACTAGTGTATGACCCCCTTAAAAATTCACTGTCGCTGATAGTATAAGGATGTTGATTTTCAATATTTTTTTAACTGTTAGAAAGTTTGGCTGAAAGATTTTTTTATCTAAACTGGTTATAAAGGCATGAGGATTTTAAACATTTAAAAAATTTAGAGAGCTACAGTTCACTGTTCTTCATTACTATATTTATTTCAGTAAAATTAATTGTTTAAATGGTTTTTTTTCGTGTGTGTGTGTTTGTAAAATTCAAAAAAAGTAAATATCTTTTCTGCGCAAAAAGGATTTTTTTTAAAAATTTTTTTTTATCGTCTAATGTTTGAGACACTTTATTGAAATGATAAGGCCTACCCCCATAATTCACATACATTTAAAAGGGATTTTATTAAATTTTAGTTTTAAGTTAACTTAAAAAAATAAGAAGAAAGAAAGTACATGCAAGAAAAAAAAAAGACGGATAAATTCCTTATTAGATAGACATTTTCTATACTAATCAATTCTATTCGAATTTACATCATAATCTAGTACATCTTTAACCATTGACAATGATATTAATTTTGTCCAATTTGAATGAACATTGTAATATTAAATAATAGCTTATGAATAGACAAATAATTACGTAAATAAATAACTTGCATTTTTTTCAAAAAATATCTAGTTAAATTTTTAAATAATTTAGCATCCATTGCTAAATTACTTTCATTAATAGAAGGCACACTTCTAGTTTATTTTCATATACAGTGAAAATTAATAAACACAAAACTGAAGGGACTGAAATATTGTTTTGTGTTAAAAGATATTGCATTATATATATATATATATATACTAAACACATTATCACGTTTATTAGAGCATATTTTATTTACGTAGGTATGTATATATTCATGTACTTAATAAAAATCTACGAAAGAAAACATTCACAAGAACTTTTTGAAATTTAATGCAAAATTTTCAAGTATTTTTTTTTAAAAACAAAATATCCATTGAATTTTTTGAACATAATCTGATATATATATATATATATATTTTGCATTGTCTTTTTTAGCACCAAATTCTTAATAAATTTTTCAATGTCGTCCACATTTTTATTCATTTCACCGTCTTTTTATGATGCACCTCATTTTGAATGACGTGAGAACAGGAGTTGCATTATTCATTTCATTTTCATTTTTGGAATCTACATCAATGCCATTTTTGAGCTTTGAACAAACTCCAAAAAGTGTTTGTCTGCCATATTTTGAACAATACACATTTTATCATCAACAACTGCAACGAATTCCCCCGATGATACAGTAGGACAGTCCAATAATATAGAAAAATAATGCGAAAACACCTTTCACTTTAATTTCACACCTCTCTTAAATATCTGATATTTTCTGTATTTTTCTCATTCCCAGAAGATAAATCTCTTAGTGTTAAGGATTTTCGTTTCGCGTTAAGAGAAAAAAAAAATGCATAGTAGTTTGAAGCGGGATTGTTGTATTATTTCGTGTTAACCGGTACTTCGTCTTAACCGTGTTCCCGTTACACGTACTTTACTGTAAATGATATTTTGTGAGTGTGTGTATGTGTGAATACCTGCTAAATTTTTCTTTCGCGTTCTTTCGAAGATTCATACTTCAGGCAATGCCATTTCTTACGAAATTTAAATCCGTTGAATGGAGAGGTCTGATGACACGTGGTAATTTGTAAAAAATATACTTTTGAATGTTTAATGATGTATATTTGGAATAGTTATTTTGACAGAACATAAAAATGGTTATGAGTTCTAAGTTTTTCAAAGGTGATTTGAGATTCTTATTTATTGATTCGATTCATGAATATTGATTAATAGGATTTTTGTAAACATTAAACTTCCCACCCCGAATCCAGTGAAATGCAATCATTCATTAGATCACCTGCCCATTCAACAACTTGCAATAATTTATTTAGTTTCAGTTTTCACTTTCACCTCAAAATGTTTCATCCATTAGTTCCCCTATACCAGGGATGACAAACCAGTGGCACACGTGCCATTGATGGCACGTGACACAATATTTTGGGCACTCCGATCAAAACAGCTTCCATTTTAATTCAAAACATCAAAGTTCACTATAAAGTATTACGAAAAAGCGTGCATACACGTTTGTTATTGTCTTGCCTTACTTACGCCGTGGACTACAATTGCTAATGATGTAAGGTTTGTGTACGATTTTTAACTGTTATTTAACATGGCTAGTTTATCACAAAATAGGGGGGGAGAGTGTAAGGTAGTAAATGTATCAAAGAATTTAAAACATGGTAGACTGAGAAACTTGGCACGATTAGTAAATACGATAAAACAGTGTGTGTTTTATGTTCTGGAACAATGGAATGTAGAATATTCTTTAAAATGGCAGTTTGAAACCAATTCTTTTGTCAAAAAAGTGAACCAGAGCAAAAAGAATTAATTATGTTTGGCAGATGACTCCAATTCAGCAAAAGTATTATCTTACAATCCTAATATTATTTATTTGTCATCTAATCTGCAACAAAAGTCACACTAAAACTTTAATTTGAAGTAAACCATTTGCATACAGTGCAAAATGAATTTTTTAGTAGTAAATAAAGAGTTTTGAGTTGGTAATATTTAGTTTTATTATTTTCTCAATAATCACAAGTCAAAATTATTTGACGGCACGTCTGTACCTCATTAAACGTCTCTTTGGAAAATATGGCACGTTTATCCATAAGGATTCGCCATCCCTACCCTATAAATTTATACATGTTTTCTTTTCACTGACGTTGCAAACACTAGGTGTAACATTATTACTTATGAAAACTTTAATATATTGCCCATTTGACCGTTGTAGCCACATGACTAAAGCACACGTCTATGAGTTTAAAAATTTATTTACACAAACCAGTCTTAAAATACAACCCTCAGTGTTACAGTTTCAGTTCAGGGATTTTATTTCATGTCTTTCTTGTAAATCAGTAATTAGATTTTATTTAGCTGTGCTATTAAAAATAGAGTTTTCAAGAATTTCCATGATTTTATCTTAAAGGCAGTTTTATGCTTGTTGTTTCTGAAATAGTTTTGGCATTTGGTCTGCTTAATAAAGTTTGATAATTAGATTTGGAATAGAAAATATAAGAATATGGAAAGAGCACCCCGGGTTGGTTGAAATGTTTTGCTGAAAATTGGTCGTTCCTAATATAGCAAACGATAATTTTCGTCATGTAATGCGAGTATAAAATAAAAATTCAATAAATACTTGATCCATAGATGTCTTTGGCAGAAAATTCCAAATTCTAAATAGTTTTTATCACTCATTTTCTGCTTGTTTAAAGCATTAATTTGTAGGGAGGGGGGGGGGGAATTTAAAAAAAAAAGAAAGAAAATTATTTATTTATTTTTGTTAGTATTATATTTTTTAAAGAATACAAAAGAGTACAAATATTCCTAAGGCTCTGAAGAATTTCAAGTTATAAGAAACATTTGTCGCGACCCAATGGTCGCTTGTGGATTTGGATGCACATATTCAAGATACATTTTAATAAAAGCAACACTTTTATTTTACTTATCAATTTACTACCCAAAGATTGTTTAAATAAAGGAAGCGGTCATCTTAACAACTAAGCTAAATATAATAATAAGGTAATTAACTTTGATTATTAATTCCAATGAACTGAAGTTCTTTTTCCGTAAAGATTACCTCTCTCCTTACTGAAACTCCGATGGCTTCAATTATTATAATCCTAATCTCAATATCAGCCTGACGACCATCAACTCTCTCTCTCTCACTTTACTTAACTTTAAATATCAACTCACATTTGCATAATTACGGTGGTCCTCCACAAAATGTGATTTTATAATCCTACAACAGTTAAAAATGATTTCCCTATAAGATTAGTGAAAGGTGCGCATATCACCCGTTACACATCCTAATATTGAGTGGGACATTCGTTTTCACCTCAAAGGGAATATTTACATATTGCTATCCCATGATGTGGCAAATGTATAGGATAGCAATATGAAAATATTTAAATGGTAGTAGCATTATTTAACAAACGGATTAATATAAGCTAATTATCAGGGCTTTCTTTTTACTCAAGTAATTCATGTGAAAAATTTTCCCACTTGACCATGGCCACAAATTGGAAATTAGGTCTGTGAAAGTTGAATGATAGTTGGAACTAGATATGTTGGATATTCCGCTTCGGAAATTTTAAGAGAATTCACCATTTTTCGATCCATCATGTCAAGAGTCTGCAGAAGAATGTAATTTTATGAACTAACTCCCATGAGGGACAGAGCAGTGACCGACCGCTTCTATTCAATAACGTAGACAAGTAATAGCGAGTGTTACTAGATGCATAATATTATACCAAGTAACATCAGCTGTCAGTGTTCGACATAAGATTGATGTGCTTGAGAAGACAGTGCAGCTAAATTTGGTATTTATGGAATATGGCAGCAGGATATAGATTTGCCATTTACTGTTAGCACGTCTTAGACTACAGAGTATCTAAGGGGCCCGGGAACATATCTGTAGGCCTCTAAATGACCAGCTAAATATTGCTTACACATTTTCTAGTTACAACAGCCTGTGGTAGGGTTTAGCTGGGGCCCAGACACCATGAGATATTTGATAAAAAATTTCACCAACTCACTATGTGTGTTGGCAGAACCTTCATAATTCTATGAACTGTTTTTACATGACATACATTGGTCAGACATTGGCTGGAAATTGTTCTGATCAGCACTCAGATTCACTTATTGATAAATATCACGCGTATCTAACGATGAAACTTTCCAGGATTACAATACCCCCTATCCCCAGGATAAAGCCCTTTGCGATTGGTTTGAGGAATTATTAAGTACAATTCTAAAAGAAATTTGATCATCTAAAAAGCTTAACATGAGTTCCTCTAACATATAAGGTACATGATTAAAAGGTAAGTTACTGCATAAAATCCTGCGCCAGCAATACTTTCAAAGTTATGCTCGTCTGTAAAGGTTGCATCGGTGAATACTTCTTTATAAGACTTCCAATGATTTCTTGAGCCAATAGATTAAAAAAATCACATTATACGAGGGCTATTCAGAAAGTAAGGAACGTTTCCGTCTGACTTCGCTAGGCGCG
>BMAV01005093.1:31598-72918 GCA_019973955.1 Trichonephila inaurata madagascariensis
TATTCATAAACTTACTTCAAGTACATTAAAAAAGAAAGGTGGATTTATTTCCGTACTCCATTTGTTCTATTCAAGCAAAAAAAATAATAATTATCTCTGAGCGAAAGAAATTACTTTTTTTTTAATAACTAATGACAAAATTATATTTTACAAGTTACGCGAAAAACTTCACACAAAAGAAGTATTCGTTGAAAATAAATTAATTTTAAAAAAGTATGTTGTAATCAAAAGATGAAGATTAAATATTCACCTTAAACAAGTCATTTTCCGTTTTTTTAATCTTTAGTCCACCGATTTTATCTAGCCAAGTAAGTAAAGAATTATTATAATTACTCTATGTAATAGAATATTATAAGATAAAATGCATTTGAAGAGATTTAAGCACTGGTTTAAAAATGATATAAATATAGAGCAGTAATGGATACTTTTAAGTACTTTTCAGTTTAATATCTTAAGTATGCTGTAGATCATATTTATACTGTATATTACTTAATACTTAATGTATTTATATTATTTATATTTAGCTCAATATAATACTTCCTTATATAAATGTATTATAAATAATTTAAATACAAAAAAAACTTATTTCTCAGTGAGGTTTGTGGAAAACAAAACTAAAATTTATTGTTATTGTTGTTACTCATGCCACTTGATCGGCAAAGGCCAAATTAAGGTCTACGAAGTTCATCATGGCAAAGGGCTTAGTGACGCCTGTCGTTAGCCGTAGCTTTGAGCACCATACAGGTGATAGAGCGATTTAGCTCGGTTTCACCCCAAATTTTGAGGGAGAACACACTGGGGGTGATCAGGGGCCTCCCATCTCTCTTCCTCTTTCACCAACCTCACGAGAGGACTTGCGGCTCTATGGCTATTTAAAGTACCCCCATGCTGCGAAGGCACTCTATCCATTTACAAACATCCATGTTTTCTCCGGGATTCGAACCCAGTCCCAACGGCACAGCAGTCTGCGTCGCTAACCACCATACCGGATGGGCGACCAAATTAAAATTTTATTGATATAATTATTTATTCTTTTTATTATCAAGATTAAAAAATTTATCGGTACTTACGTATTATTACAACAATTCCAACGTTCAAGGTAACTCGCCAAATTGGCAACATCGATTTTGCATGTGTCAATCGCGCTGAATTGACAACCATGAGCTTCGTTTCATATAATGTTGCCAAAACGGTTTCAATAATACGCAAATATCATTTTATCTTTAGATTCAATTTGATCAAGTAAACACTTTATTTGAGTTACGTTATGAGTTTAAGCAATGGACCTTGTTGTTTAAATCCTCATTAAGAAGACGAGTATGGTTTTTAATTTGATACCGAACTTTTCCAAACACTCATATTATATTGCCCAAAGATTTAAGAAGCCAAATTAAGCCAATTTTCCTCATTAATCCATAGTACCTGAAAACACTGAAGTGTAGTGGATATCTTATTTCTCTCTCTCTCTCTTTCTCTCTAAAGTCACTGTTATAATGAATATCTTTGATAAGTATATGTTGAAAAAGAATCTTTAAGCAACAACATCATTATTCCACGAAACAATGTTTAAGAAAAAACGAATCTGAAACCTCAATGTTATACACTGTTTCACATATTAATAGGCCCACTATTAATACTTAAAAATTTTCAAGTAAAAAATGAAAGTTTACTATAGTGATTGGCATATGTGGAAAAAGAATTTTTGCTTACCGATACCGATTATGCCCAAATATCATTGTAATTGCTGAGTGAAAACCCGTGATGCGCACACAAATATAGATCTATGCCACATTTACTCGTTAAAATGACCTGTAAGTTATTGTAGTTGTATATCAAGAATTTTAACTAATGATGCATTTAATAATTATTAGAACACAAAAAAAAAACTTAGTTGAAACTTATGACATTGGAATGGAGTTATAGAAAAATCACGTGTAAAATTGTGTGATCTCATAATGTATAGTTGGAAGTTTTTTTCGGAGTAAGACAACTTTTGAAACAGTAAAACGTCCTCTAGTGCCGTCTGTAATTTCTTTAAAAATTAACAAAGAACAATTGAGATAAATCTACATTAGAAAATCTTTCTAATACTATAGAAAATAGATTTTTTAACTTCCCCTTTAAAAACGGTGGTTTCTTAAGTTAATTTCGGTGTGCCTGTATTTATATGTTCAACAAAGCCCAATTTGCTTTCCTTTTTTTCTTTTTCTTTTTTTGCTTATATGTTTATGTAAATATTGTTTGTTTTTATTGTTCCAAATTTGTTTTTTTATTGTTTCAAATTGTTTTGCTATTTGTTTTTATTGTTCCAAATTTGTTTTTTTTTATTGTTTCAAATTGTTTTGTTATTTGTTTTTATCGTTCCAAATTTGTTTTTTTTTATTGTTTCAATTTGTTTTATTATTTGTTTTTATTGTTTAAAATTGTTTTGTTATTTTTAAATTTATGGTTGTTAACAATCGAATTGAATCTGAAGTTGGTCTTAAACTGCTGTAGTATTAAGATTTACAAGGTATGAGGTATTTTTAATTCTAACCTCAAAATTAATCTATACCTCTATATAATTATGTAAAAAATATATATTTTTCTACCTTATTATATTTCATGTGTGGTACGAGTACCATCAACAATTACCGGACAACAGACAGGTGTAAATATGTAATGTGTAACACTGTGGTTAGTCCAGTAGTGTAATTATTTTAACTATCTTATTATACCTTTATCTACCGCATTATGATTTACTGTTTTTCATGCAATATTTGTTTTTGGATCACTTCATTGAAAATTAAGGAATATACA
Organism: Trichonephila inaurata madagascariensis; assembly: GCA_019973955.1. Classification (NCBI taxonomy): domain Eukaryota; kingdom Metazoa; phylum Arthropoda; class Arachnida; order Araneae; family Nephilidae; genus Trichonephila; species Trichonephila inaurata. The sequence continues at coordinate 34,398 of BMAV01005093.1, forward strand.
TAAACCAAATACTCAACTTTGAGAAATTTAATCCGTTAGAGCTAATTAATTAATTAAAGATATTCAACTGTAAAATTAATTATATACACTCCTCACTTAAAATAAATAGTCAAAATGTTTTCTAAGGTCTTCATTAACATACAAAATAATAAGACACTTAAATTTTTACATTAACTATTTTTTCGGGACAAAAATGATAATCTTCGCAAACCGTTGAAAACGCAATTTCTTCTATAAAACTATTCCCTTTCCTATGAAATACTCATCGTAGAACCTGTGCTGCGTTACATCTTGGAAGAGTGGATTGATTTCAAAGAATATTCCTGCTATATAAGTATCGTTAAAATATTCGTAAAAATGGTTATTCTACGTAACTTTAAAGTGAGTGGTACTTATGAGTACCGTCGGTAGATGAAGGGTTATATATGCGATAATTATTTTTAAAATATCATCAAGATTAAAATGAACAGTAAATGTAATTCGTTTAAATAATCTAAAAAAAAGCTTCAATTTTACTCTAAAATTCGTCCGCTGAATGAAAAGTTTATTTGGGGGGTTGTTATAAAGAGTTCATTCCACTTATCGTTTAGCTAGTACTCAGTGTCTTATGTTGGGAATTTTTTCTCCAAGTTCAATATTTTATGTTTTACAATGCATAAAATTTTCCTGTAAGGCAAGAGTTATTGGAAAAATAAGATTTTTTTTCAAGATTTCAAATTTTACGGAGCTGCGGAGAATATGATTATTGAGAAATTTCCCTATCAAACATTTCATCTTTCCATTTCTTAGCTAATTTGATATTTCCAAATATAATGATCCTCTCTACAAGCTTTAATATTTTGAGTTATTGCAATATTTCTGAATATTCACGTAATATTTAATGCATGTTTGTAATGCCAATATATTTATGTTCCTAATTTTACTTAAAATTTTAACATTCACGATAGAAGAATGTACTGACCATAAAATTGTTTTTTTTTTTTATTTTGTGGCTCTTTTTTCCGACAAAGTACTCCTTTTAATTTGGCGTGTATGTGCAATTTGCCAATTTATAAACATCGAAAAAATATACCAGGTGTATGCAAATGAAAAGAGACGATTGTTTTAAAAAAAACACAATAAATTTGCGAAAACTGTTAATATTTCTTTATTCGAAATAATATCCATCGCTAGCTACACATGTTCCCCATCTTTTGAGCAATTTGTGAATACCACGCCAAAAAAAGGATCGGTCTTTTGAGGCCAGCCAGTCATCAAGCCAAGATTTGACGTTTTCGTAAGAAGTGAAGCGCTGGTCAGCCAATGTGTTTCCCAAAGATGAAAATAGGTGGTAATCGGAAGGAGCCAAGTCTGTCAAATAAGCCGCATGCGCTAAGGGCTCTCAGCTGAGAGCCTTAAAGATGTCCTTGGTCGGTTTAGCACGTCATCAAGGAAAATCACTTTGTGCTGCCTTTTCTTGCATTGCTCGCGTTTTTCGAGTATAGCATCGTTCACATTAAGTAATTGTTGCTTGTAGCGATCAGTATTAACGGTTTCGCCGGGTTTGAGAAGCTCATAATAGATTGTTCCCTCCTGATCCCAGAAAATACACAGCATTGTCTTGCGGCCGAAGCAATGCAGCCTTGAGGTCTATTTGGACGGCTGTCCGGGGTCAACATATGATCGATTACGCTTGGGATTCTCAAAATAAATCCATTTTTCATCCCCAGTCACAATACGAGGGAGAAATGACTTGCGTTTGTAGCGAGCAAGTAACATTTCACACACGATTTTTCAGTTTTCCTGTTGACGGTCCGTTAGCTCATGTGGTACCCATGTACCGACCTTTATTATCTTACCCATTACTTTGAGACGATGGGAAATAGTGCTCTTGTCAACATTCAATTGTTCTGCAAGATGTTCTTGCGCGTGTTTGATCACCATCTTCATCGAGTAATGCTTGCAATTCAGCATCTTCAAATATTTTTGCTGGTCTGCCACGCTCCTCGTTTCTCACATCAAAAACACCATTTTGAAACTTTTCAAACCACCTGTAGCACTGCGCACGGCTCGGAGCATTGCCACCGTATGCTTCTACAAGCATTTGATGCGATTCGGCAGCATTTTTCTTCAGATGGTAACAAAAAATTAATGCTGTCCGCAAATCGTGGTCGGAAAGCATAAAATTCGACATTTTCAACACAGTAAAAAAAATACAATGCATGCTGAAACTCGTCCAAATGTAAACTAAACATGAGTATAAAAGGTCAAACTATAAAAAAATCACGTGTCACGGTTTTGTATTGTTTGCATATATGCGTGGCGACATCTGTTAGCAATCGTCTCATTTGATACGCATACACCTGGTATAGATCCCATCATAAATATAAGCATGACTATTTGTTATATAATATCAGAAAAAGCAACTAAGTATCGAATTTGTCCGAAAAAATATTTGCATGTAGATAAAATGTATTTTTTTTTCTGACAGAAAAATATTCGTATTTTATTTATTCACACTTTTTAAATAAAATAAACTACATAACATAGACTTTTTTGTTAACTCGGAGCATTTCTCTAGATAGTATTACAATTTTTACAGTATTAATTTTTTTTACAGGGATTACTTAATAAAATTTTTTACCAAAAAAATATTTTGTTTTAATAAATTCGAAAAGAAAACTCTCTTTTATATTAATGTTTATTGCTGAATTTATTTTTTTTTTAAAAAATAAATAAAATGTATTTCTTAGAATTTTTGTAAAACTTAATTATATATATTTGCTTATGTATAATTTTTTTATAGAGAACTTTATGTAAATTACTTTATGTGTTTCTTTGCTTGCATTTTGTAGAACTTTAGTTTAGTATATTTTCTTAAATTGAAAAACATATTTTTATTTTATTTTAGACATTTATGAAATTTAATATACATTCAAAAACAACGCTTTTTTAAAAATAAGTCTTGCATACCGCTTTTAATAATTTTTATTTTATAAGAGCTTTTTTTCCGTATGACGTATCAAATTAATGTTAAAATAAAACTGAATATGCGGAGAGTTATCTGCTATATTAGGAACCTTCTGAGAAAGTTTTCAAAATTTTTACAAACAATAAGATAAATACTTAACTAGATTTTATAGTTTCTCATTGTAGTCCTTTTATTTAGAATTATATTTTTTTTATGTTAATTCAAAGGAGTTATTCAATACTTTTGAAAATACGATGAAATACTAATAATAACTTGTTAACATGTTACTTACCAAAAAATGATGGAGTATTTTAGAATCAGGGGTCGTCAAAGGTACAATTCTCAGTGACACTCTGCACTACTCAACAAATTAATCAATTTTTGAGTGGATGGAAGTTCATAAATTTATAATGTAGTTCATTTGGCAAATATCTTCGGAATTATGAACATTTAGGGAGTTAGGTAAAAACCTGGAAGATAAATTACAGTAATTTTGTAAATTTTTAAATGTCATTGTTGTGTGTGAAGATATTTAACTGTTTGAAGAGTGAAAATTATACGTACTCTACATTCAACTTTTGGTATTACAAGCAAAAAGTCTTTCCTCGTATAAAAATATTTCGAATCCGCAAAGAAATTGTTAAATACCTGAATGTTCAGAATCGTGTCAAATTGAAAGTCAAAAATTATACCTTCTTATTTTGCAATATGAAAGTAGAGTGGTGCAAGCATGAAGTTCGTATTAAAATTTTTATTTATCTATTTATTTAACTATAATGAAGGGAAATACTTATATTTTATGTTGCATTTTTCTTATTTTAAAAAAATATGTTTCAAAATGCATCACATATGTACAATTTTAATTTTCTTTCTTGTTGAAGAAATAGTTATATTTTATGCTGTTTATTTTTATGGTAAGAAATATCTTTAAATGATGCAAAATTAATATATTATAAAACTGTAAACCTATATTATTGATCTCTATTCCCTAATTCTGCACTCATTCTCGCGGGAATGGAATTCTTTAAAAAATATCCTGCTGTGTGGCACGCTGAATCATATTGGTAGACTGGTTTGTCACACTACAGCTTAAAGGCTGCCGACCCCTATTTTAGAGCATCATGGAACGACAATAAATATAACGAATAATATAATACGTCATGGAATTGTTAGAATACATCATAATTTTATTGGTGCTCTAGTTCACATTCTGTGAACTTTTTAAAGATTAAGTTATGCGACTACGTTCGGAACCGTGATTTTAAAAAAGCGCACAAATGGATAATTTTCAGGATATTTAGTGTTACTTAGATTAGAATACATGTATAAAATTATTTTAAGGACATTTTGATAAAAAAAATTATTTTAATACAATATTTTGGCAAAAAATTAACTTAGAATAACCTTTATTCAAAATGTTCTCCTTTTATTAAAAAGGCTTCTAAAATAATAATATTTTGTGATTATATAAAGTAATGACTTCTCCAGCAAGTCTGAACTATGAATTTTGAAAAATTCACATATTTTCAGAGTTACAACCATTTGAAATAATTATTGGCGTTTTTTTCTTAAAATTTCTCCCCTCTGTTGTCGTAAAACATGGATAAACCCACTTCTATGTTATATATTTCAAACATTCTAGTTGAGCCTCTGTACAGATGTCTGAGCTATATACAGGCAAAATATAATTATAATAGAAGTATTTTTCGCAAAAGGAAAATATTTTGAAAATGGGTCATTCTATGTTCATTTTTGTCAAAATATTGTACTTAAATAATTTTTTTACTGTAACACTATTATCTTAAAACAATTTTAAATATATTTTCTAACCTAAGTGACACTAAGTATCATAAATATTATCCATTTATATGCTTTTGCAAAATCTCGGTTCCGAACGTAGTCGGATACCTTAAGAAAAACTGAAATACTTACGTAATTTTTAAAAATTCTCATCTCTGATTACTTGATGCATAACTTGTGATAAGAAACTTGACTGCGGTAGCCGAGTGGTCATAGCCACAAACTCGTGACAGGCAACTCGTATGTTCGAGTTCGGTTGCCACTAAAGATCAACCGTGTAGAACAGCTGTTGCACACGTTAACCTTTTCGCGACGACGTACTGATCAACGAAAAACATTGTAGAGGCCAGTGTGTCACATATGCATCCTGCCCACTGGCAGCCGGTTTATATGTACTGGGGAATGGCGTTTCGTACCGGTTCTACAGGATTGACCGTTGCCATGAAAAATTGCATTGAATGACTTACCGTCCGAAAAGTGGGTTTGAGACTGATACATGTTTGACACACCCGTCGCGAAAGGGTTAAATCTGTCGAGGTTCTTCCTCCTCTTGGGCATGGTGTAACAGTTTGGAGAAAAAATGTTCTGGTCACTAGACCAAGATTCAAAATTAAGGGATCCATCGCCACTAACTCCCAGGATGCTTTCGATTGCGGGATCAATCAAAAATATAATCGTATAAGGGAAAAAAAAGTAACCAGAAATAATTTTAAAATTTGTAGATTATTTATATTTATGTTCGAAAGGTTATTAAAAATTCCTTCTGGTATGTTCTTACAAAGTTATTTTCAAACTACTGACTGAATTCAAAATTAAGAAACCTCTCGTGTTATTACAAAAAAAGTAATAAATGCTTCCCATGAGTTTTTTTTTCTAAAACAATATGTACAAACTAGTAAATTTTTGTAGATGTACGAATTATCTGAATTTTTCGAATTTCTTCATGTTTATTAGCAAGAAATAAATTTCATTCGGAAAAAAACCCATCAACTTTTGTTTTCATAAAATTATGTTACCCCCTTTGCATGTTGATTTATTTGATAAAATTAATTTATTGTCAAAAAAATACGTCATTTTATAAATAATTTTTGTGTGTATGTGTTATTTTGGTTGCATGTGTATGTGTATTGTGCGTGTTGCCATAAAAGGATTTTATATTCAATGCAAGCCATTCTGAGTAAGAGGGCATGAAATACAAAACTCTTTCATATTTTCAAAATTATTTTGTATAATTGCAGTCATATTAAAATGCTAAACATACACACTTGCAACCAAAGAAATCAACATGAGGTTGTTCATAACAACGTAATTCATTCGCTTATATTCATGAAAAAGATGACTTTTTTAAATCTAATTTTCACTCACGAATTTTTACTGTAACAGAAAAAAAAATATTTATACTTTATTATAAGACTGTAGATTCTTTTAGCATACGATGCATGTAAAGAAAATTTATGGAACTATTTTTAAAAAATAATTGTTCACATCAAACTGCACACACACACGTATATATATATATACTACATGAATTAACTTATACACTTAATAATTATATTAATGTACCCCACACCTTTAAACACGATTAGAAATAAAAGTGTTGTAGAACAGATACGCTCCATGTGTTATGAAAATGTATAGTCACATACAAACAGACAGACAGTTTTAGAAAATAAAAATTCTACAATAATTTATCGTTATCCAGAATATGGCTTTTAGAATTTAATGTAGTATGGCAATTTACCATCTGTAAAAATCCTTCTAAAGATATGATAATCAACGAAACTCTATTCTAAAAGAAGAAAAAAAAAATCTTTCTGAATAGAAATGGCTAAAAATTTAATCTTGCGAGAAAAGGGTCGAACGATAAGACAGCATCATTGTTTATGGGTTATTTCATGAAGACTCGAATCCCACGGGGATCAATTGATTTATTAAGGAATGTATTTTTTCAAGATTTCTGTTGGAAAATGATCTTCTAATAAATTTTGTATTCATTTACGCTGCTTGAGAATACTTTTTTTTTTTTTACCACGGATTGTTTATAGTCAAACGATATATTTTGTTATCATTCATCGATTACGGCTCTTTTCTTAATTTTAATCTTTTGATATTCCAAATACTTATCACGAAACTTACCATTGTTTTATTTTAATGGGATTTAGTATCGTTGGAACATTTTTTTTATCGTACACATTTAAAAATTACGTTCTGGCGTACTATATGGTGTTTTATTGTAGAAAATAATTTCAGGTAAAATTTTGCTGTGATATACTTTAAAAGTTTATTTTTTTATTATAGAACTTTTTATCTCTTTTGTATTTATTAGTATTGGATTATGAATTTTTTTGTAACATTTTCAAAGAAGGTTTAAGCAACTTTGTGAATCAATTTTATACTTATTTATATTTAATTTTACAGGGAAAAAATAAAATGCTATTATGTATTCTTATATTCAGCAACCACATTTTATTTATTTTTACAGCATCTATTTTACGGCTAGATGCATCCCTAAATGTTTTACAATTATTAATAACACACAGTAAAAAATGAAAGTGATTGGTCAATATTTGTGGAAGGATTAGTATTGATATATCAAAATAGCGTGAACGAGAAAAATCATTTTAATGTTTATAAACCTTGAAAAAGGAGATTATTTTCTAACTGAATTAACTTAAATTCCACTTTAAAATATTAGGTGTGTGTTTTCTATGATTTTGTTGCATGTATTATCCGCTTATTTTTTAATAACTGATAACCTTTTTCTATGTACTAATTGTGCATTACTAGCAAAAAATAAAGAAAAAAATCAAAAACAAACGAATTTTTATAATTTTTTACTGCATGTTATATCAAAACATTATATTTGTTTGGAAATATTTAATGAATAGTAGCACATATTACGAAGTTATTAACATTAATTGACTTAATAGTTATCTAAGACTAGTAAAATGTTACAGTTAGGAACAAAACAATACAGACTTGAAGGAGTTGTTGATAAAAAATAAAGAGAAATTAATGCTGCATTGATATTTTTAGCATATTTTATATACTTAATACTTAGTGTATCAATTTCTATTTTTTAAAATATACATTTTTAAGGTATCTCTCTACTTTCAGAACCTTTATTTTGAAAAAGCGCAAAAATGAATATTTTTTCTGATATTTGGTTTCACTTGAATTAAAATACACAATATTAAGTTGTTTCAAAAATATTATTACAGTAAATTTTCTCTTAAATCCAATACTTTTTGGGGGAAAAAAATTGAAAAAAATAACACACTTTTAAAATATTTTCCTTTCATGGAAAATGCTTTGATAATAATGATATTTTGCCTACATATTGCTAAGTCTTCTCTACATATTCTGAAATAGGAATTTTGAAGGGTTAACGTTATTTTCACTTACAATCCATCAAAATAATAACCGTTTTTTTGCGTTAAAACTTATTTACTCTGATAAATTAAAATACGGACAAAACTACTTGTAAATTATTTATATCTACTTACGAATTAAAGAGCAGTATAAAAAGATCATCCAAATTTTATATAAATATATGAAAACTCTCTTTTCAGCTATCACACTTTAAAAACTAATATTTTTCTAAAAATACATTTTCTTGGAAAATAGACTTAAAGATAAAAAGTACATTCGAAACGAAAATAAACGTATCAAATAACCCGGATTCTTTTAAAAAGTATTTTACGTATATTTAAAAAAAATTTGAAATATAAGTAATAAATATGTTTCAAAATGAAAGGGGATAAAAAGAATGTTTTTGTCAAAATTTCAACTTCTGATTTTATTAAAATTTGTCTCATATTAAAAAAACTTTTAAGTCACATCCTACGCTCGCAGTTTCAAAAGAAAAACAGTTTTAGAAAAATAAAATTTCAAATATTTTTTAAATAAAAAATATAAGAATAATTTGATATTTTCTCCAAAATTCTTTTTTAACTTAGCCGGATACTTTAATTGTTTCTATGTTATAATTCTAATCAAATTTAAGAAGAAACTATTCTTTTTCAGTAATTATCTGCGGTATGCACCTTAAGAGCGTGCATAAGCATTTTTTTACTTAGTTTGTTATTACTGCTTATATGAAAATAATTTATTTATTTAAATATGCAAAAAATAACAAAATTTTCTAATTAATTATGCAAATAGAAAGGGAAATTAAATTACCACAACTATTTTAACTACAATTTTTTTCAAAAGATAAATTACAACTTTTTAATAATGCAATAATTTGTAATAAAATTTTGTGATGTAAAAATAGTGGGATTTAGTTTATTGCAATATATTTTTATAAATTTGATCAAGTCAAGTACTATCGCAATTAATGTTTATTAATTCGAATTTGTGTTATACATGTTATAAAGAACTAATTTTAATCCATATTTAGCAGCATGGGTTTTTTTTGAAATTTTTATTATTTTACTTATAAAAACAACTAAAAAATCTATTGTAAATTGTAATATTATTAGAGAGGTACATATTTAATAAATACATAAGCCATTTTATGCGCACACACCCACAAATTAATTTTTAGATAAAAATTTCTCTATCTTTAAAACTATTAGAAGTTTTAAAACTTGATAATAATACATTTTAGCCTATCTTGTTTAACCGTAAATATTAATCTTCTAAATAACCAAAACGTGACGCAAATGTAACAAGAAAAACAAATATTTTACTTACCCAAAATCTTTCAATCACACATTTATTAAGTACCATTATTTTCATTTGTATCGAACACAAAAAAATTTAATTTAGAAATGGAAATTTAGTGACATTTTTGAAACTAATATTTCATACAAAGCGCTTTTATTTATCGTATACATTTTTCTTTAGTGAGCTCTTTTTTTCGTAAAAATTCATTTATTTCTCAAAGACAATAAAATAAACATTGATCAAGCGAAAGGAGGTCCTTGCAAAATATTTTTAGTATGACTTTATTTTTTTTAAAAAAGAAAAAGTAATTTTGACACAAAATTGATTTTTTGGATGTTAATCAAAATTTAAAATTACTGTCCTAAATAAATATGTTGTAAAAAGTTTTCCGAAGGTAACACGTGAAAAAAGTATTAGAAAAAATAACTGTAGCTGCAAGCTTATGGAATTAAAAAATTACTATTTGAGATATAACTGGTTAAATACAAATGTTTAATCTCTCAACAGCTTTGTGGTGGATTTTCTTACTATTTAGTAACATTTAAAAAGTATCCATGTTTCAATATGTTTTTGTACTTGTATGCAATATATTTTATCATATTAGTCAAATATTTTAAAAGTTATATTTAATAAACTATGTGGCATCAGTTTCATTTATTCGTTCTTTATAGAATAATTTGTTTAATCACAAAGTATGCCTAAGTCTCTCTACTGACAAAAAATATTTATATTTTCTTGGAAATATGATTTTTTTTTTCAATAAAAGGAAAAATCATGAATGGATTTAATCATTAAAAATTTCATAATAACACTAGAAAGGAAGAGGAAATTTATGAACTTACTCGAGTGGATGATAATTAGTAAGAAATAAAAAAATAAATATGATATAACATAAACAGTAAAAAAGGTGTTTTATACATGTGTTAAGAAATCCAGTTGCTTTGTGTTTAATATTTTGATAACTTGTTCTTAAAGTGCGAAGCAAATGGAAAAAGTATCATTGTTTACCTAATATTTTTACTAAGTTATCTTTTGGTAATATAAATAATATTTTCAATAATATTAAGAAAACTATCTGTCTCAACTGATTCTGCAGGTGTTGTACTTCATGCAATCAAAACATTCAAGATATACAAACAATGAAAAAAAACTGCCAAAATAATTCTTTAAAATGCAAACGAAATTTAAATTTAAATAGCTATCTTTGAATTTGAGACATTTTTAACGAAACAAATTAATATAATCAACTTATTTTGAAGTATTTTTCGAAATTTAATAAATCAGATAAATAACGAAAAACTTTTGTTCCCAAAACATGTTGGAGTTTAATTATATTCAACAAGTAGATAAATGAAATATTTTAAATTTACACATGCGCCATATTTTAATTCAGAGATTTTTTTTAGAATTTATTTTAAAATTAAGTAAACGCGAATAAATAGAATGCGTGATAATATTCCAAAAAAATATAAAGAGGATTAGGCTTAGCAAAAAAAGAAACATAAAAAAGAATAGTTTTAGCAAAAGAAGAATAGTTTTAGCAACTCTTTACACAAAAATATCCAACAAATCTTAAAATCATACGAACTTTTAATATCACTTCAGAAAACGATGAAAATATTTAACTGAAATCCTAGTCCAAATCGTCTTTAAGAAACCAAATCTTATGTAAGTGAAAATAAAGCTTAGAAAATTTTATGAAAAGAAAATACCGCTCGTCTAATGTGAAAATCGTTAAAACACCAAATAATGTTTGGTCAAGTAGCATACTGTTATTTTTCTACTAAAAAAAGTACAAATTAGACGAACCAAGTAGTTTCCGATATTGTTGGCCCAAACTTAAGTTCTAACAATTCGTATTTTTTCAAGTGCCCACTTCAATGTTAGTTTAGCGATAGTTTAAAGTGGTCTTCATGGCCAAAGGAAGTATTCTGAAAATTTTTACGGTCAAAAATAAATTCAGAATACGTCATGATATGTTGACGGAAATATTATCTCCCGAAATAGCTCTCATCATTTTGAAAAGTATATTTTCTAAAAAGGATAAGGTTTCAATTCTCTTCAAAGAAGCTGCATAGAATAAAATGGCGGGAATCGTCGAAACACCATCTAAGAAGGCTGTTGTGAGCTAAACGAAAAAATGGTTGTTTTTGTAGTGTTAGGAGACACACACGCACTCATATATGAACAAAAAGAAAAATATATTATAGGAATCAAGTGGACTGGATAGGAATTTCATAAAAAATGAAGTTGAAAAATATGCATTTATTCACAAAAATGATAACATTAAGGTATCCGACTACGTTCGGAACCTTGATTTTAAAAAAACGCATAAATGGATAATTTTCATGATATTTAGTGTCACTTAGATTAGAATACATGTATAAAATTATTTTAAGGACATTTTGACAAAAAAAAATGATTTAAATACAATATTTCGGCAAAAAATTAACTTAGAATAGCCTTTTTTCAAAATGTTCTCCTTTTGTGAAACATGCTTCTACTGTAATAATATTTTGCCTGTATGTAGCTCAGACCTCTGTACAGAGGCTCAACTATGATTTTTGAAACATTCACATTATTTTCAGAGTTACTACCAATTGAAATAATTATCGGCATTTTTTTCTTAAAACTTATCCCCTCTGTTGTCGTAAAACATGGATAAACCCACTTCTTAGTTATATATTTCAAACATTTTTAGTGGAGCCTGTGTACAGAGATCTGAGCTATATACAGGCAAAATATTATTATAATAGAAGCATTTTTCACAAAAGGAGACTATTTTGAAAATAGGTCATTCTATGTTCATTTTTTGTCAAAATATTTTGTACTTATGTAATTTTTTATTGTAATTCTATTCTTAAAACAATATTATATACATTTTCTAATCTAAGGGACACAATATCATAAATATTACACATTTATACGCTTTTGCAAAATCACGGTTCCGAACATAGTCGGATATCTTACAAAATTTCCAATCATTTTTTTATTATTCCCTCCATCATTAATTAATATTTTCAGTTTACACACACATTTATATAATTACAATTATACTAGAAAATAAATCATTGACATTTGATGCAGTTACATTAATTGAAAAATAATACGACATTTATTTAAAAATATAAACAGAAAACTTCAAGGTATCTGGTAAAACAGAATTGTTTATTGGATTTAAAATAGAAATACACATTTTAATGCGCGAATGTTTTATTAAAGGCTCTTAAAAGCACGTTCTATAAAATCACGAAAGATATAGACACCTTACTGTTTTTTTATAGTGAAAAAATATAGTTAAATTAAATTAATGAATAAAATAGACTTTTATAACATAATTTTTCACGTGCTTTTATATTTTTCTTTATCCTTGAAAAAAAACTAATAAATGCACAAACTGCTCATAATAATATTAGAATTGTATAATTTTGACGAATGTTTTATAAAAATGTTCTCAATAATAATAAAAGGCTTTTTTTATATGAGACCTGTTTACGGAATTATAGTAAAATAAACTACAGCTTTTAGAATTTCCCTTTTGAAGAAATAGTTTGGAAGTAAATCTACAAACAGTGGACCACAAAAGTGTTCGCACAGTTGCAATTTTCCATGAAATTCGTTTTTGACTAATAAAAATTAATATATTAGAATCTTAATTTTTTATGATATCTGCAGCTTGTTCTTATTGGAATAACATAACCAATTTTTAAAACATAATATAACTATTATTTTAAAAAATTAATAATCAAAGAACTACAAAAAAAATCACGCCACAAAAGTTTTCGTACACTTAAAAAAAAATCTCAACATAGCTTTAAACATTGTATTTTTTTTTTTCATTTAATACTTAGTAGGATATATTTTAGATTCCACGAGGACTTTTAAACGTCTTGGTATAGATTTCATCAGTTTTTTTGTAATTTCTGCATCGATGTAACTCCATTCTTCTGTGACTATTGTTTTTACTTCACGTTTTGTTTTTTATATATATGTCATGTTTTCTTTTTTTAAAATCAAATTCTCACCAAATATATTCTACTAGGCTTAAATAGGTGATTTAGGAGTTTTTTTCAGAATTTGGGACAATTATAGAGACACCAGTGTCGTACATTGAGAGCAGAGTGCTTCGTGTCACTATCTTGTTAAAGATGAAGTCGTCTACAATATCCAAATTTTAGTCGGATGATTTCAAATTGTTCTTTAAAATATTTAAATAGAGCTCATGATTCACAATACTATCAAAAGTACCAAATTACCTAACCCTAAAGCCTATTTACACCCCCATTCAAGAATACCTTCACCTCCATGCTTCAGCATGGAGGTGGATGTGTTCTTGTTCCAACTAAATTCTTGGGATTAAGATCCTCATTTTTTTTTTCTTCTACAAATTATTATATATCCGTCGGAAACCCAAAATTTTGATTTTTTTTTCTGTCATCCTAACCAATTTTCTTTCAATGTGTTGAATTTTCTTAAACTTAATCCCAAGAATCCAGTTGGAACAGTGAAAGAACTACACAAAATAAAATAAACTACAAACAGGAACTACAAAAACAAAATTGATGAAATCTATACCAAGACATTTAAAAGTTATTGTGGAAGCTAAAAACTGTGTGCTAAGCATTAAAGAAAGAAAAAATACGATATTTAAAGCTATGTTGAGAATTTTTTGAAGTGTACGAAGACTTTTGTAGCGTAATTTTTAGTAGTTTTTGGATTATTAATTTTTTTTAAAATACCAACTATATTATGCCTAAAAAATTGGTTGTATTATTCACTTAAGAACAACTTGCAGGTGTCATTAAAAATTACATTTCTGATATATTAATTTTTATTAGTCTGAAACATCGAATTTTATTGAGAATTGAAAGTGTACGAACACTTTTGTGGTTCACTGTATATGGAAAAAAATGACTCACTCAACACGAGATATCCGAAACTATCAGACCTACAGACTTGAAATTTGTAAAGTATGTTTCTTTTGTTGAGTGAGTCGATCCACTAGAAACGAGTTATGTGAAAATAAGTTCCCAAGTGGGATAAGAAGGAAAAATTCCCGCTTTTGAAGTATATAGATTTACAGACTTGAAGTTTGCCAAATATATTTCTTTTGTCGAATGGAGATCCACTAAAATGTGGATTTTACTAAAATACCTCGGGGGGGGGGGGGGTTTCAGATGTGTAAAAGATAAATGTACTTCCGTTTTAGAAATTCAAATCCTGTCCTTTTTAAACCAAGATGCAAGGACTATAAGAATGTGTTTCAATACATCAGAAATCTTAATGCTAAGACTTAGATATGAATAACTTAAAAACAACATAATATCATACAACATCCTGAAATGGCGTACAGGCAACAGCTGGCATCTTATAAAATTTTTTAATTAATCATCAGTATAACTCCATAACAGTATTTTTCTCATACACGAACTTATTTCAAATAATTGCATAATTGTAAGTAAAACAGATTTTGTTCCAAATTAACAGATTTTTCGCAACTTTTTATCATACGCAAATGTTTAAATGCAGAATGATAATGCAGTGTCTTAAAATTTTATACTTTGATACTCGTTAGTACTACCATCTATAAAACTTGAACTTAAATAAGAATTAAGTATATGTGTGTGTGTAATTCTTATTGTTCATTTTTAAAAGTGTTTAAAGATTGGACTTGATTTTAAATCCAGATGTATTTACTTCTTAATTATAGGCATATTTCAATAGAATACAAAAATATAGTGTCTATAAAAGGATAAAAATTAAATAACTATTAAATTTGTAGGAAATATTGATTCTTTTAAATCTAGAGAATCTGTAGGAATGTTATACTGGAGCTAAACTCGGGTAAAAATTATATGTAAGAGCCAACAAATATTACGAATAAATATGTGTATTTTCAGCTCAATTCCATAGATTAATTTTACCAAATGTCAGTTATAGACCATTAGTGCTATGTATTATCAGAATGAATGTACCTTAGCAATGCTAGATACTATTAGAATAAAGTCTAAGCTAAGCACTTTGATTCGAAACATCAAATGAGAATCAAAGATCCCCAGAACAAAAATAAAAAACATTATTGAAAGCAAAATGGTGTAAGATTGAGGCTTGGGGAATTCTTTGAGAAGGGAAAGAAAATAACTATCGGAAAAGATACCACACATCGTATCTTTTCACAGCAGCTAGTATGTGTATTTGTGTGTATTCCACTTCCTAAAAAGTACATTCAGAAACTCTATTTAGCTTTTCATGAAACAGTAGCTAATGTGTCCATTTTTTTAATGATTTTTTTCAAAAGATGGCTTAGGTTTTGGATAATACTTTCATACGTAGTAAATGAGCAGTTATAAAGGTTTGGGGATGATTTAAATTTATCAAATCTATTATACTGGCTCGGAAAATTCAGGAAACACTGTGCAATTATTTGAAAAAAATATTTCTAAAATTCAAATACAATGTGTTTATTCTAAATTATCTATATATGTAAAGGAGAAAAATGACTCATTCGCTCATTCATCACGATTTCTCCGGGACTATTAGACTTACAGACTCGAAATTTGATACGTTCCTTTCATTGAATAGAGATCAGCTGAGAACGGGTTTGCGAAAATCGACTCCCAAGGAACGCTGCGGAGGGCTTAAGGAGTGTTACAGATTTTTTTTTTTTTTTTTCATTTTTCACACTCTCTATTTATTTATTTGTTTGTTTGTTTGTTTATTTATTTATCTTTGTGGAATTTTCAATCGTTAATAAAATATATTTTAAAGAGCTCTATTGAGCTTAAATTTAATATACATGATTATTTTGGATGACAATACAATAATTTAATTATGATTAATAAAAATTAATCGATTAAAACTAATTATTTAAAGAATTACAAATATAGCCACGTTGGCGACTTAGCGACCATTTGGGCGACTTGTGTCAAAACTTGAAAAGGTTTTTTTCTCACGTTTTAAAGCCTTCAGTTGAAGTGAAATTTTATCTACACGATTGTTTTGGATGACAATACGATACTTTAATGATAATTAATAAAAATTAATGACCACTTAATTTTGTGATTTTGTCATATGTATATACATATTTATATTAATTGTAACTTTTTAACAAAACGTAGCTAAAATAAAATTTTTATTCGTTGATTTAAGTAGGAATTGACTTGAAATTTTTTTTTATATTACTTGTTAAAGTATTAGATACACAATCTTGAAATTTGGTAGGCACGTTTCTTTCATGGAGTAGAGGTCCGCTAAAAATGTGTTTGGTGAAAATCGAACCCCAAGGGGGGGTGGGGTGCGGGAGCTTAAGAGGCGTTATAGATAAACCCGTTTTTAAGCCATTACAAAATGGCTTTTGCGGAAATTGGCCCTCAAGGGGCATTGAGAGGGGTTAAGGGGCGTTATAGATAATTATATCCATTTTTAAATTATTGGATGTACAATCTTGAAATTTGGTAGGCACATTATTTATGTAATTTTCTATAATCTCATAAAATATGAAAACTCATTAAAAAAGAACCTAGAGCAATAATAATTTTCATATTCTTTTTTTTTATTTACATCCCAATAGCAAATAAAAACTTTAGACTGATTTTTATCTGAGGAAAAAATCTCTAGTTTATTATCATTTCAAATTCTAAAGTTTTTTTTCTGTTGTGCCAAATGCTTTGATGTTTTTTCTAACACATGTAACAAAAGTTAGTTTTTGCATTTTTGAATCAAAAGTCATACATATTTTTAAAAAGTAGTTAAATTTAGAATTACACATTTTTTAAGGAATTTTCAATTAACATTTATAAAGAAAGTATTTTCTGATTATCAATCCTGTTTGGAAAAATCTTATACCAACTATTGTTATACATAGTTCGACATATTTGTAAATCAAATGTCATATGTATACGTCAATTAAGGTTGAAGGAGTAGCATTTTAAGGTCCTTTCAAAAATCTTAAAATTTTTCCTTAAAAAACATATGGTCAAGTCTTTGTAGTATTTTGAGCACAAAATCTGGCAGCATATACATAGTTCACCAGCAAAACAATTGTAAAAACGATTAAATCAAAAAAAAAAAAAAAAAATTATAAGTCATGTCATGTCTCCTTAACAAAAGAAAATGTATTATCAGAGATATTTACATTTTAATTTTATTTTTAGTTTATCAAACACGGTTTATGCTCTGTCTGTCTGAAAAAAAGTTTAAATATAAAAATTCTCCCTTTAGATTTCAAATTTAGATCTATCTCATTAAATTCATGGGCTATTGTAGCCTAGTGACCATGTTCACGACCTCGTGGTCAACGTGTCATAAGTTCGACCCCTAGTACCACTGAAAAACTACCAGGAGAGGCTCAGAGAGGCTGATGCATGATAAAACTGTCTTGGCTCAATGCTCTCCCAATGGCGTGGTACGATAGTTTGGAGAGAGGAGTTACAACTCGGGTGTCTTCATCGTCCCTTGACCATGGTTCAAAATGACAAAGTCTGTAGCCAACAGCCTTCATGATGTGCTTTATAGAGCGGCGTCAACAAACCCTCACTCACTCATTAAAATCCAATGTGAGTAATTGTATTTTAAATTTTAACGAAACGCAATTTCCACGAACTTTATAATCTCATGAATTAAAATTCTTAAGCGCTAACAATTTCTCTATATTTGTTATTGTCTGAATAAAAATAGACTTGGCAGAAAACAATAGATTAACGATACGCTTAATTACATGTTTACTGTGTAAAATATTTACAGAAATATAAATAAAATTACATAATAATAAAATTTTTTTAAAGATATTGATAGTTTTTAATGTGCTGGATTTATAGCTCTCAAACCAATGCCACACACAAAACATATTTTTAAATATATTTGACATACATTTTAATTATTTATTAAAAATATACCTCTCAAATCTAACTTTAACTCTGCTCTGCTGACACTTGACCTTGGCTCAAAATTATGTGGTCCGTCGCGAATAACCATCTTGATGCCTTATAGAGCAAAATTAATATACACTCGCTCACTCATTCTGATACTGTTGCCAGCTTATGTTTAGAGTTAATTTTAAACTTATTTCAAACAGATTTCCAACCATATCATTTTATTAATATGGAGTTCACAATGCTCTAATATGTTTATTACTTATGATGAACCGCTACTCATAATATAATCTGACGTTTAAATTTAACCATGACAACGTAATTATAAAATACTTCCTTCATCTATATTAATCGCGTGTATGTGCTTGTATTTGAGGATTGTATCATAACCAAAAGTGTCATTTTTTTACCAAATCACATTTAAGAATAATTCATTAAGCTTTTCCTGTCTAAATATTTAATGTTGCTTAAGTCTAGTGCTGAACGTTCTTAGTTACAAGAGGGTGAATTTCTGGATGGCAAAAGATGAAGGTTTTTAAACTGAAACCATCAATTATATGATTGAAGATAAATTTTTAAATGATTGTAGAATTTTGATAAAATCCTTTACGTGGCAAGAAAAATAAATAGTTGTGTTGTTAGACTACGGTTTTCTTATGACTCAAATAAAAAATGATGACATTTTTTGTTGTTAATCCTGAAACATTTGCTCTTTGGGGATATTTTGTTGGATTCTCCAAACTATAAGGTTAACATTTGCTAAAATAGCTGGGATATCCAAAAAACAAAGAAATAATGCATTACTTTTATTTTCGGTATAGTGCGGTAAACCCTCACTAATTTGTGTATCATTAAAAAACTAATTATGGGAGTTAAGAAAATGTAGCACCTAAATATTGTTAGTGAAGATAAGCTTTAGACCATCATGTTCTAAATATTTTTACTGGCATAATACAGATTATTTAAATCAAGGGTAGGCAAACTTTTCCAGGATACTGGCAAATTCTGATTTTTTAAGGTGTTGCGGTCTACCCAGTGTCAGTGGCGCACACAAGGAGGGAGGGTCCACGGGTCCGGTCACTCCCTTGATTTTAATCCCATGTATGTAGAACGTTAAACTTAATTATTTGTCATTAATAATTTTTTATTATCTAATGCTGATTATTTATTTAGTAATTTATTTTTTACTGTTTTTTTGTTTCCGACAGTCTACAAAATCAAAAAATATGTTAGGCTGCGTATTGGGGTATGATACCAGAATGGTAAACTTTTGACATCCCCCCCCCCCTACAAAATTCTTGCGTGGGCCAATGCCCAGTGTCGTAGGTGTGGTGAGGTAAGAAAATGTGTACAATATTTATTTCATAACTTAATATAATATATAAAATAATATATATATATATATATATATATATATATATATATATAATTACGGAATATATTCTCTCTACAGAACTAAAATATGCAAACTAAAAAATAAATATACAGAACTAAAATACACTTTTAAAACTGCGCGTTTAAAGCAAATTTAAAGCAAAACGCAAAATAAAAACAAAATAATAATAGCAAATGTGTTTTTTATGAAACAATTCAAAATACATAAGAAAATAAAACATTTATCTAAAGTTAGTTTTCGTTGTTATAGTCAGTAGAAGACTTATTGCATACTTAAGCCAATCTTGAATTTTTTTTGCATATAATTACTAATTGCTAAAACCTTCCGGCGGTCACGCCAAATATCTTTGCAGTCAACCGGTCGATCGCGATCGACGTAATGCCACCCCGGATGTAGACAATATATTGATTTGAATTCTCTATAGTGCAAATTTTAACATTATACCTTGTATTAGTTTTAAAAGCGCACTTTTTTTAGTGTACAGAATATTT
The DNA here is from genome assembly GCA_019973955.1 of Trichonephila inaurata madagascariensis. NCBI lineage: Eukaryota > Metazoa > Arthropoda > Arachnida > Araneae > Nephilidae > Trichonephila > Trichonephila inaurata. The sequence goes on from BMAV01005093.1 coordinate 54,576, forward strand.
AGTTCTGTACCTTAGCTAATTTTTCAAGTTATTTTGCTTAATCCAGACCCTCATTAAACAGGAGGATCAATAAAATAAATATAAAATGGATCAATAAAATTCAACTATATCTCTATTCTATTCATTAAAACTACGTGAAACAACAAAAGCACATCGTGAAAAAAAATTTAAATGAATATAAATTTAAAAATCCATTGTAAAAACATACCATTTCTAGCAAAATTATTTAAACAAAAATGTTTATATTAGAAATACATAACTCGCGTACTTCGCAAAAAGAATAATTTGAAATCTGTTTTCCAGTTAAAAGCTCTATTTCTTGGGATTTTTTAGTTAGTGTTATTGCATTTAAAATTATTTTAATCTTTTTTAAAAAAAATTAGATCAATATTTTCTGTCCTATAAATTAATATTGTATCTTTCACTGAAATTGAAAATTACTGCTCAAGCTTTGTATGAAAGCTACGTCAATCATTTGATTTGAATTGATCAAAACATTTCAACCGTAAATTTAATGGGACTCACAATTACTTTAAGAAAGGTATTTCAGAAAAGGTAAGATATGAAATCGTATTTCTTTTAAATTTATTTCAAATTCAGTTAAATTCTATATTCTAGAGAAAAATAAAGCCCCAAAGCCTCTAAAATTATTGAATTTCTTTTAAAATGGAGTTTTAAGAAAGTAAAAATTATCTTTGAACAATGTGAAAAATTCTTGGAAACGATAAAATATCTTCCGGAGAAAGTAATTTTCTATTGTAACATGAAAGCACAAGTAACTTCCCTTGTCACTTGTAACTAGACACTAGTTTTACCAAATAGGCACAGGTTATTCCTTTTCCAAAATTGCCTTTTGTATTCACATTTATTCTTATATAGCGTTAAGAATGGACCTTTATTTTTTATACTGTTGAATATTTACACATGTTTCTTACAATAGAAGTTTCAAAATAGTCTAAATAACGAAATTTTAATTTTCTCCGTAACATTATAGCCCGAAGTTATATTAAGAAATATGATCATACAAGGGATTGATGCAAAAGAGCTTCGCACGATGAAGAAAATGTGAACACTTTTGAAAGAAAGAAGATATTTTATATCCTATATATATATATATATATATATATATCTGCTGCTTTACTTTTATATCAAACTATTTTATCTTCAATACGGGAGTATTTTTTACTTGGAGCTCAGATATGTGGGTTACTCATATCGAAAAGTCTTTGGTGAAAGGAAAAATTTAGATAATAGCAATATATGTTATATACTTCTTTTTTCTTAAAAAACTCGCGTAGCATCACCGAACAAAAATAGGTACGTATTATCGTAACAATCGCCAACCCCAATTTCGCATGTGTCGTATACGCTGAATTGGCATGCATGTGCTTCGTTTCATATAACATCGCCAATAGGTTGCGATAATACCTAAGTATCCAAAAATAAAAAACAAAGTTAGCATTATCTTTTTGCATTTTAATAAAATTCATGCATTTATTTTTTTAATGATCGCCGTTTAATTAAGTTTTTTTATAATATATTAAATATTCCTATTATTTTATTACTTATTTTTTTACGTATTTTATCTGAATTGTTATATAATATATCTTTTGAGCAGTTAATTAATTCTATTTTCCTCGCTAACTTTTTGAAATCATAAATCTCATACACATAACGTACTTAACGAATTAGGAAGAGAGGTATTTAAATTTATTTGTTCAGCGTTCGCATCATCCATTTGATTAGACATTGAAATCGTTCGGTGACTTTTTATAAATTATTGTTTTACCAATTACGTTACTGAAATGAATCATGGGAAACACTCAAAAATCGAAGATAGTTTGTGAATTATTACGCAGATTTGTAGCATGAATATAGCAACATAAACTACTCTTAGTAAAAGTTGTTCCATTGAACAAATATAATAATGTACAGATATAGTTATTCCACCCCTTCCAGGCTCGTTTTTATTTCGGGAATATGGATAAAAAGAATGTCAATTTTTTTATGCTTTTTTTTCAGGCATACATGTCTTTTTAAACATAATAGCAACATTCGCATACAAAATGTCCTAAAAATTAATGTAAAAAAATCTATTAACATAAATGAGTAATTTACCTGCAAAGTTGGCTTTCTGTATGGCGAAAATCTTTGGATTTTGGATTCAATTCACACTAACAAGAAAATAAAGCTTAAAATACCTAGCATTTATCTTGAATTACAAATTTTATTTTGCATTACATAAATGATTATGAAATTATTAATCAAAATTGGATCATGTATGAGAAATTCGAAAACATGGTACTGCACATAACCCAACATCGCAAACTGGACAGTAGAATATTGTTTCTCATCTTACTTTCTTTGCTTTACTGTTGTTTTTTTTTTGAGCAGCAAATACTACACTGTCGTGTTAGTTTAATTTTTCCTTTGTTGGGGGGAATGTAGTCAACAAAGGGTCTTTCAGACAAGCGTAAAGGGGGTGAATGCTCAGTAGAAGGACGTCCTCTTTTTTGCAGAAAATTCAATTATTCAAAACCATAAAAAGCACATGTGAAATAATGTGGGAAAGACCGACTGCACAGTGTAAATTTTCGCAGAGCCCGAGCTACACTCGGGATGAGCCGCGATAGTAAGTTTCGCCTGCCCGAGCCGGGAATTAGATTAAAAGCTGCTTACGCTATGTTTAATGCAAGGATGTTAAGAAAGTTAACAGGTACTAACTGTAATTTTTAACTCTGTTAAAGTATCGTATATTTTGAATAATTTTTATATATTAAATTATAATTTCCTCTTCCTTATATTTCTCAGAATATAGATATTATTTTGAATTTTAAAATGTTGCTTAAGTTGATTTTCTCAATCACATAAGGGTTAGAAAACAAACATTTAGAGAAAAATCTTGATAAAAGGGTTATTTATTTGGATATTTGATTAACTTTTTCACAAATCTTCATCTCCGTTTTTTTTATTATCCACAAGAGGTTGTTGTTTTAGCTATCAATGAACTGTCATTGACAACATTTTAAATCTCTGTTGTTTTCCCCAATAATGAAATTAATTTTCAAAAAATATGTAACAAAAGTGATATATCTCTATACAAAAACTAACTGATTTTTTTGTCTATCTATTGATGTAATTTACTATAAGGTTCGTTGCCAGTCATTCTCGTACTGATTCAAAGGACATTGTTGATAAAAATCAGAGCAAATTATTACAGAAATTTTTATGTAGTCAGGAATTCAAAAAAAAATTGAAGTTTTTATGGTCAAATTATCAAAAAACGAGAGAGAGAACTATTATTATTAGAGAATTAAATTATTAAATATTTTAAGAACGGTTGCGAAAATGCCATTTTTTTTCCTCGAGAATCGTTTCTAAATATACGATTATCTTCTTAGTATATTTTTGGTTCAAATAATTTTTAGCCTTAAAATTTTGGCTTAAGACAGCAAAATAACCAAACAGGAATTACTGAGGGAACTATCGTAGTAATCTTAGAATGGAAACATAATCATAATGATTTACCTTGCGTAAGTAGAACAAGAAAAATAGATTCAATCTTTGAGATATGAATTACACTGTTTTAGATCTTATTAAAATTAAAAATCACTTTTTAAATCTTTATCACAAAAAATTTATTTTATAAAAACCACGAGTATGTGTATGCGCTTCTCTTCAATAATCTTTGCAAAGAACTTTTCTTTCTTTAATTTTTTATCTTGTAAATTTGAGCTTGTCGGTTGAAGAGCACTCCACATGAGCTTTCGAAAAACTACGCTTTAACCCTTTCGCGGGCAGTGGCTAGTAGGTCTAGCCACATATTAAAAAAATTTTCTACAAGCGTTTGTTGGATATTTAGTCTATCCATATGCGTTAATTGAAGCTAAAATGCTTAAAAATCAATACAGATGTCAACACGATACCTTTTTTTTTTGCATTTCATGTCCTCTGATGGGTAGTTAAAAACAGTTTTCTCGGTGTAAATCTATGAATTGTGTTTTGATTACTATAAATAAAATTTCTGATCTTTGAAAAAAATTTCAACATGTCTTAAGTATACTTTTCTCTTATCTTAATGAATTAAGCAAATGTGCAAACAAAAGGAAAAGGTTTTGTTTAGGTTTTTGGAAAGCTTTTATATGTGGATAGAGGCTCTATCCACTGCCTATATAGAATAGAAAAATTACCTCGAAATTTTCGCTCTTAGTCTTCGAGAGAGAACACTTAGAATCACGTGAGGATGTTGGGGAAGGGAAATATAAATAAACCTTTGTTTACAATATGTGGTACGAGATTCTTGGGTTCGAAAATCTTTCATGATAGCTTTTCTGTGCGTACCACTATGCCTTCAAGCAATTGGTTCTACTTGCTTTGAAAAGTTCCACAGTGAGTAGCTTATCAAATTTGTGAAATAACAAATTTAAATCCTCAAAAATATTGTGGATATATACCAATTTTAATGTATATTTTAGTAAGTATTCTATGTTCGACAATTATTCTATTATTATTTAATTACACTTATACTTTGTATTTAATTGTAATTGAAATAGTTATTAGCATAAATGTTAATTTTTCATAAGAAGTTTATCGTGATATGATTCATTATTTCTGTCCTGAAAAGTAAGTTAAAAGTCTTAAGTGAGCCGGGGCTATAACGTCTAGCCACCACCCAGGGGGAAAAAACCTCGATTATATATTTTTTGTGACTAAATAATGTTTATAGAGGATGAGAACATTACATTTATCAAGTACTTATCACAGAAAATTATATTTTAGCTGTGTGCCCGTTAAAGGGTTAAAATATCTGTGAGACTTCAGTATATTTATAAAGTTTAAAAGTTTTGTTATTTCCACGTGATTAGAAGAGAGATCACGATTCCAATTTCTTTTTTTTTCAACCATCAACCAATGAATTGTTAAATGAAAAGTATATTTCTTTTCACGCATCGATAAATAGTATTTCATAGTGGTTGGGGAGCATATATTACATACATAAAACTTTGTTCACAGTTTCTAATGTCATCAAAAGGCAAAAACTCTCAAGGCTATTGATAAGTATCCAAAAGATGATTTTGTATTTGCCTTAAAGAAACAAAGAAATGAACGTTGATGGTATCATTGCCTCTTGCTTCACTTCTGAACTTCGACGATAATTGAGGTTCTTGATCTGTATGAGACTCTTCCTATTCTACATTAAGTTAAAGGCAATTTTTTGTGACTTAAAGACAGCATTCAAGCAATTCTAAATGATGGTTCATGAATTACTAAAGAGATTTGATCTCACCTATTTGGATTACAGGAGTTAAATAAAGTCTGCTTCCTGCAATGGTTGCCTGTACATGTTGACATTACAGGCAATGAAAATGTGGATAAACTGGAGAAAGAGGCTAGAAATCTGAATTAACAACTTTGTCAATGTTACCTTATTAGAAGAAAATGCTGTCGCGAATTTCAAATCTAGAGAGATGTTAATTCCTGTGAAGTCAACTCTGTAATATAAATGGAGACCGCCTTATAACAAAAATCATTGCTAGGCTAAGAACATGTCATTACAGAGGAATGAAGATTGATAGGGATGGTAGAAGAACTTAAAGGGATTGTGCTTACAGTTCAGATGCAGAGCTAACACCTGCTCATATTTTTGACTGCCCAGTTATTCTTGCTGCTCTTCAAGAAATAGGGGTTCTGTTTTGTTCAACAAACCTCTATGTGGATAATATTGTACAGATTGCCATAAGAGTTCATCTCGGCCCTTGGTACTATCTGATTAGGTCCTATCATGGACATGATATTTGACATCATCAAAACCATGTTAACAGTGAAATATTTATGTTACTGAAACTAGAGCGTAAACTTGTAAAATAATAACTGAATAGCATTTTATGTATTATATCGACCAATTTAACAATATTATTTGGTTTTTGAACTATATTTTGAAGTTTAATAGGAGTGAAAAATTCACAACCTCTTTCTTTTGTTTATTGATGAGGTGGAAACTAATTCTTTATCATATACTTACCTATACATCAATGAACAAAACCATTTTGAAAATATGTTTCATTATTTAATTGTTTTACAAACAAAAAAGCAGGCACATATAATGAAATTAACCCCTTAAGCGATTTGCCCATTCAACGTACGGGCTACCGAAAGTTGGCCTCAGCTGATTTGCCCGTACGCTGTACGGGCACTGATATTTTCTTCCATTCTTTAATTTGAGCTTATTTATAATTCTTGTGATGTATTATGTAATGGTAGTATTTTGAAAAGGTAATACAGTTTATAAATGGTACTAAAATGCATCTTCTCCGGCATTGTTTTTTGTGGTCAAAGCGGAAAAATAAGGATAGTGTTTACTTATAGACAGTAAAAAATACCTCTTTTGAAACATGTTGGCTAAAAAAATGATCATCTTAGGAGTTAATATATCAAAAGCTCATTTTTTTACAAAAATCACTTTTTTGTGTTCTACTCAACAAATTTAGATTATTAACGATGATTTGGTGGATTAAATATATAAATACATATATAATTCAACAAGTTTAAGAAAATAAAAAGAATCAGTCATTTAAAACAATATTTTTTGTGTTAACCTCGAAGATCATCATGAAAAACTAATTTTCCATGCAATATAGCATCTATGCCCTGATTGAAACTCTTACACTGATTGTTATTTTCTCAGCACGAACCTCTTTCCGGACAAGTTTATTAGAAGCAGGACATCTTTATTTTATGGAAAAGGGGACACTTGCTTCGGTTAAGATCACTCTCCACAAATGGATGCAAAAAGAAAAGGGTGTTGGTAATTGAAATACTTAATCTGATTTGATGAGAGTACTTAAGTCTTATTAGGGCGCATCTCGATGCCTTAATCTGGCTAATGGACAGGTAACTTCTTCCCTGGCACCAGAAACCGGTATTCTGATTACCCGCAATTTCCAATGGTAATCGATGTTCATTTTAAACAAGAACAACAGTGGGGATTCTGCTTTACTTATAAGGGAGACACATTTTAGAGGAGGGTTACCGTGTGAAAAAATACAACGTTTATTATAGAATAGAAAGTACAGAATATCTCTTAACTGTTTTTTGTATTTCTTATATAAAAAACAAGAAAATTCTAGCTTTTGCATGTCATCGTTATCCTTTTTGTTTGTCAGGAACAAGAAGGAGAATTTTACAAACGTCACACTATAAAGCTGCTCGAGGGCTATTGATGACGGAACTCGTAATTTTGAACCATGGTCAAAATGCTTCCACACTGTACCAACGGGAGGACGTTTGAGCCTCGACATATTTAATACGCATCGACCCTCCACACGACGGGTCTTTAACGGCATTAAGCTCAAACTCATGACACGCCATCCACGAGCCCAAAACTTTGACCACGAGGCAACCATGGCCCCTTTTCAGGAAAAAAAAAACATTAAATTTAATGAAGATTTAATTTTAACGTTTGTAAAACGTAACACGCTACGCAGTGGTTATTATTCATAAACCTCGAACCATTACTTGATTAAAATAACCAGAATGAGACTGACCTTTGATATTTTTTTTATTTCCACAGTCTAAATGTAGCGGTAGCCTAGTAGTCAAGGTAATAGACTCATAGCTGGCATGTCATGAGTTCGAGCCTAGTGCCACTGAAGACTCGCTGCTCAGAGGCGGCCGCTTCACGTTAAATTTGTCGAGTCTCAAATGTCCTCCAGTTGGTGTGTTGTGGAAGTTAGGAGAGGAATGTGCCAGCTCACAGTGTCATTCTCCTCATTTGACCATGGTTCAAAAATTACTCCGTCACCAAAAGCTCTCATGTATCTGAACAGACTTCAATATTCACTCGGTCATTCTAATTATAAGTAATTGAAGTTTTATAGGTATTTGTTATATTTTCTTTATTGATCAAAAGTGAAATATTTCATAGATATCTATTGTAAGCACAATATAAAAGTCGGGGGATAACTTTCAATTTCAGTACATAAAATAAAAAACTTACTATGAAATGATAACAGTAATAATAATAACGCATTATTTGAACATTTTATTTCGCACTCAGATACTTGAAATAAATTCTGTTTCTGCAGTAAAGGGAAAAGTGTAATTGTGTGTGAATCATTCGGCCACAATCAAACAAGCAAATTTAACAACTAAAAATATGTACCTTGTTTTTGTGAATAGGTGTTATACAATCTTGCCGAGTGGAGAACATCTCACTTAAAATCCCCCTGGGAAATTTATTGTTTATTATCGTCACACCCTGAAGCTACTCGAGGGCTATTGGCGACGGACCTCAAAGTTTTGAGCCAAGGTCAAGTGACGAGTTTGTGACAATGACTACTCGTATACCGCAGCCAAATCACACTTGTAATATCAAGGGGGAGAGAGAAAGATATGTATAAATGTTACAAATATTATAGTGTGATTGCTAAGCAGTTAACTGTGGAAACCCCGTTTGAAAGCGTCCAACTTTGTGTATCAAGGAAATCCAGTGATAACGAGTATACTCATCAATCACAGAGTAAGTGAGTATCGTTGTTAAAATATTGGATAAAAAAATGGGCTTATTTTATAAAACTGCAAATTTTATTTCTAATACTTATTGTATGGAAGCTCTATGCACGGGGCTATAAAGTAATTTAGCCTCCTACCGGAAAGCATCCTTGCCTTCCCCACCCCAATAAAATAACTATTATTTAGGTAGCTCGGCTTTGGGCCATTACTCTAATGTCAGCACATGGTTGTACCACTCGACAGCTAGGTAACTTCAGGCCAACAGCTATCAATGGTCTCAGTGCATTGTCGGCGTTACTCATTTGTCCTATGGCCGACCATATATATATATCTGAAGAAATCCTATTATAAGTAAACTTTTTGACTACCTTTGCTCCCCTTTTTGGCTAACATCAAAAAATTATTATCATTGCCATAAATAAATTCGTTATACGAACTTATGCGCTGATTTATCCAGTGCATACGGAAACGCATGAGTTCATCTTAAATTTTTCATTTTTTTTTTTTTTTTTTATTTGATTTACTCCGGCCGGACCTCAAAATATTCTAAACATCTTGTTTGTGTTCATCCATGTTTTGTTTTTCTCAAAAATTACAATTTAAATAGCCAATGGTCACTACTTTTTACGCATGACGAGTATTCTCGTCATAGCACAAAACTGTACAACTTCTCCATGACGAGTATACTCGTCAATAACAGCTAATAATAGTAGCACGTTGATTGTAGTGTGGCAGGAACTGGAGTATCGCATTGATGTATGCCATGATTTCACACATAGAGCATTTTTAAATATGTAAATAAAACTTGAATTGTTTCTGTATTCCTCCAAATGTTCTTTTTTGCTGTACTGTCTTAGTTTTTTTACTATAAAGGTTCGAAACCTTGGAGGGAATTATGAATAACCTTGTATATGAAAGAGAGAAAAAAAATTTAAGTTGGTGAAGGCAAAGAACAGTATTAAAAATTAAGCTCCAAAAATTGTTTTAAAACGTTTCGTGAGTATTTATTTTAATTGTCATATTCACATTTGTGTGGCTTGCTAAAAGGGTTCATCAAAACTTGGCCCATTTAAGGTATCCGACTACGTTCGAAACCGTGATTGCAAAAGCGTGTAAATGGATAATATTTATGATATTTAGTGTCACTTAGATTAGAAAATGTATATAAAATTGTTTTAAGAATAACATTACAAAAAAAATTTATTTAAGTACAATATTTTAACAAAAAAATGAACATAGAATGACCCTTTTTCAAAATGTTCTCCCTTTGTGAAAAATGCTTCTATTATAATAATATCTTGCCTGTATATAGCTCAGACCTCTGTACAGAGGCTCAACTAGAATTTTTGAAATACATAAGTTAGAAGTGGGTTTATCCATGTTTTACAACAACAGAGGGGAGAAATTTTAAGAAAATACGCCGATAATTATTTCAAATGGTTGTAACTCTGAAAATAATGTGAATGTCTCAAAAATCATAGTTGAGCATCTGTACAGAGGTCTGAGCTATATACAGGCAAAATATTAATATAATAGAAGCATTTTTTACAAAAGGAGAAAATTTGGAAAAAAAGTTATTCTAAGTTAATTTTTTGCCAAAATATTGTATTTAAAATTTTTTTTGTCAAAATGTCCTTAAAACAATTTATACATGTATTCTAATCTAAGTGACACTAAATATTATGAAAATTATACATTTATGCGCGTTTTTAAAATCATGGTTCCGAACGTAGTCGGATACCTTAAAGCTAAAAGCAAACCAAATTGATCATTGTAAAGGATTAAGCGTTTTGATTTTTCCTTTTTAACGCCGAAGAGTGTGTTTAGTAAACACACACACAAATTTTTATTCAATATGTATAATAGTTATCGATCTAACCAATGAAAAAAGATTTCGTATCCACTATTTGAAGCAAATGAAAAAAATTTTTGAGAAGCCATTTTATTGGGGAAAAATATCTTATGTAGAATTAGTATTTTTTTAGTAATAATTTTAAATACAGAATATGAAAAAGAGAATTTCAAATATACTAAATATATTTTTCTTGTATGCATTGAGAGAATTGATCGAATCATGACATTAGACGATACTTCTAAAAACTAATATTTGACTGTAATAAGCTGTGACTATTCAAATATTTGGAAGTCTCTATCGATAAGTATCGGTGAACAAATAGAGGGATTGTCGGATGTCATTCCAACAGAAACTGAAAAACATGGACAGAATTTTGAAATGGTGAATTTACATTGTCTGGGATTATATTTTTCATTCAAGAATAAAAAAAATAAATAAATAAAAGTATCCAAATCTATATTGTACCGTCGAATTTCATAACGTATTATACAGAAATAAGCAACTCTTATGAATTTTTAGAGGTTTTGATCTCTCATGGTTACAAGGGGATGGCTTCAATGAATACCGTTTCTTTTTCCCCTTAGAATAAATATTTTAAACGAGCAAAAAGTATTTTCTCAAACTTTAAATATATATAAGTTGTACATGTATATTTTTCTTGTTTCATAGTAACTAGACATACCAAAAGATTTAGGTATAGTTGTCGTTTTTTTTTGCGTTAAGTAAAACGTCATAATTATGACATTTTCTATGTCAGTGTTTTTTATTTATATATTTTATTTAATAATACATTTTCTTAATATGCTCATGTACGGATAATACATGCCGTTAATTTTTGTTTCTCACAATGATATTTGTCCTTTTTTATATCATTTTTGCTAATAATTATTTTCAAAATAAAATAAAATGAAAACTGTAACCACTCTTGTCATAATATCAGTAAGTGATTACCCTAAGCAGCAGAAGAGAGAGAGAGCCCTCTAGCGATCACACATCTTCAGTAAAGACCAGGTGACGAGAGAATGCTGTTCCTATAAAAAAAACCGCCCATGTCCTTTGCCTAGTTATTTTTTAACAGTATGTGTTGTCTTTGTGTAACTTAACTTAAATTAATAAATAATTGTTACACTAAAGCACACTTCATTGAACCCAACCCCGATTTTACCATTTTTAGTTTAACTCTTACTCTCTCCCCAACCTTACTCCTTATTAAACCAAGTCTTAAAATATATATGCTGAATATGTATATAATAACCAATGGATGAACCAATATGTATATATAAGAAAATATTATTATTTAAGAAAATAAAATCCTTTAAGAGTAAGGAATTAATTAATTTATAATTCTACTAACTAGTTCATTTAACAATAGAAAATATTTCATGTGTGTTTAACTCTAAGTAATATAATCAAATAGAATAAAAAATGTTTATAAGGTTAAGCTATATTTATCCTAATTTAGATGATAACCTTATGATATGAAACGCTCAGAGTAATCGAAGATGTAAAGTATGTTAATTTTTTCAGGCTTTTTTTACGTGCTGTTTAAAAATTAATAAAAAAGGACAATATGCAACAAACAGGTATCAATTGACATGTTTTTTTAATTCTTAAAGTTATCTTAGAGCGTGATATTAATAGGAATGAGAATTTCTTTTCTATCAAAAGTTTCATAACAGTTACTTTCAAAAGTCTACTTTAATTTGTAAGGGGGTGAAATTCTATCAGCATTTTGCTAAATTAAAAAAAAATCTTATTGTTCTTGAAGCTGTCAGAGCTCAGGTGGTTTCCTCTGGGGGGGAACTGAGCTTCAAAATTACATTGCGGTGATTGGTATTCCACGTATATGGTGCCCCACTTAAAAGTGATACCAACTCCCGGGGAATGTTCTCGGTCTGCAATGGTGAATACCAATCTGCAACCCCATTGGAAAAAAACTTAAGGCTTATTTTGTATTTTCTGGAAAATAGAATAATTTTTATTATGGTTTCATTAAAAATTTGATGTGTGTTATTTAATGAAACATTTTATGGGAAAGTCAGGAAAATGAAACACGAATATTCTAAAAAAAATTATATATTTTCCATGATTTTATATTCTGACTGGCAAATATGAGGAGGTTGCATCTTCGTGTACTTTCCATTCAGGGAAGTTTCAAACTCTATATAACAAACACACAATGCCCTTCATATTATTCGGTTTTTATTGCTGTGCAATTATGCAATTTCAATGTTTCGCAACTTGAGTGTGCCATATTCTAGGAATGAAAAAAAACCAAAACAAAACTGTGATAAAACTTATATAGAATGGTTGAAAAAAAAGGTAACAACTAAGAAGACTCAATAAGAATTTCAGTTAAAAATATATGAGACGTTTGTGAGTAAGCCATTTGAATATTCTTATAGTAAAACATTGCCCGCTCTAAATCATATTATTGTTTATTTTCTGTTGCATAAAGGACAATGTTTGTTATAGATCTAGTATTTGAGAGATTTGGCTTACGTTGTCTGAAAATTGTCGTTTTGATTAATTTTATCTTAAATAAATCGATTGTTAGAATTCTTAATAGTATTTTAACTACTTGTTTCCACATCACAAAGTTTTTTTATTATTTCACATATAACTCAAGTAACAACGTGTTTTTTCAGAACATCAGTAAATTGATACGTTGGTTTAAAAAAGTAATTTGTTAAATGTCTAGATATATTATTAGTATTATTACTAATAGATTTTAGTAATTATTTATTGTATAAACAATATAGTGAATATAATAAACAAGTGTAAATTAAGAAATGAAAAAGTTCTAAAAATGGATTACATAAAGTATATATGTATTTTTCTCTGTTCATATAAAAGTACATTTTTCATTGCTTCTGGAATAGGCTATCAATTACTAAGAAAAACTTAATTGATAAAAATTTAGAAGTAATGTAATTTTAAAAAGGCGTTTTTTTCTAAAATATTAGAGAGGAAATGATCACTTCGCATATAAAGTGTCTGAACACATTATGAAGTCTGAGATAAATAAAAAAGGTTGCGTGACATTGATTAATTTAAATATTTAGTTTATTTACGTCAAAGCTATTATTTACAGATTATACATTGAAGTTATTAATCTTATTAAAGCGATTATTAGAGTTCAAATGATGTGGTTTGTGAGGGAGGAGTTTCTTCGGTGTCCGTTCTCAGCGAAGCTTTCAGACCCTATCCCGTCCTCTCTGTGCCCTTGCTAGGGCTTAGAGGATGACAGAGGTTGGCGTCTTTAGCTTCGAGTTACATCCGGTCATGGGCGGAGAGAGGTCCCGTGGTGCCAAAGGTTGCCGGGGTGATGTCCAAGACAAGACATTCACAGCTACGTTACAACATTAAAATGATCTATATAGGTCAAAACACCTATTTTTTACTTTTTATTTTATTGAATATAACTATATTTTGGCCTTACAAGTTTTTTTTGTTTCTACGCCTAGGAGGCCTAGTTACAATCAATTTTATAAAATTAGAAAAACTGGAAATGGGTCTTTAATCTGCCAGAAGTGGATAGTTAAATTGTTTGAAATCTATCATGGCGAGTCTGATAACTCAAAATGTTATAAAAGTGTATTCCCATAAAATTTTTGAGCCTGATATTTATATTATTTTCTAAAGAATATACTAAAATATTTCTTATTTTATAAATATTTTATGAGATATGGTCTGTTATTTAAATAATGGTCTCATAGAGAATGTCACATTTCTTATATTTACTCGATCAGTTTTAAAATATTTATATTTTAGTAAAACATAATTTTAGTGCATTCTATAGACAAATACATTTAATTTGTTTTAGTAATACTTTTACTGATAAAAGTTCATTACATTTTTCTCTAATTACTTTGAAGTTTTTCAAAAATATTGCTAAAATTTCGCTTATAATTGTGATTTTTGTAAAAATTTTTAAAAATATTGTTAGTTAAATATTAGTATTTTTTATTGGTATTGATTCCTAAAAGAAAGAATTCATAATGTTTTAGTGTGCTACTTTTTAAAAATGTTCTCTGAACTTGTTCAGATACCTTAAAGTAAGTCTAATTTTTATGTTATGAAGTAAACTAAATATTGATCCCTTGTAGAATGCTGAACGTTAAAGATTAAACTAAAAGTAGAGTAAATTCGAGGGTTGGGTTCCGTGAAGCCTTCATTAGTGCAACATTTATTTATTTATTTAAGTTAGGTTACCGAAAGACAACACACATATAATTAACAAAAATGCTGGCTTAAGAGCCTGGATGATTTTTTATAACAGCTATACATCCTCTTCTCACCTAACCTCTACTGAAGATATGTGGTTGTGAGAAGGCATTGAGGCAGCTTGGAGCGGTCAGTTGCAGTTATTATAACAAAAGCAGTTACACCCTGAAAATTTTAGATTTTTAGTAAAAAATGCAGATATAAAACAATTGTATCTAATATTTATTTTTACATTGTGTGTATTCAAGAGATTAATTCTTGATTTTCAATCGAATGTATTAATTTTCTTTTTCATCCATTATTTTAATGCGTGGATTTTTTTAGACATTTTAATAAAAATTGTAATTTAATGTTATTTTAACTAACCCAAAAAAAAATGCTAAATTGCAAGATCTTAAAAGCATTAAAAAAATTAATTATTTTCATTAAGTTTTGAATAATTAAATAGCTTTTGTTTGTTTGAATTGGATTTCGTAAAAGTACTAATAAAAAAACCTCAAAAATAATAAAGAATACCTTTATTTTTAGATAAATATTTCCTCCGTTAATGAATTTTAAGAAAACTAAAAAAAAAACAAATAAATTTGTTGATAGAAATGTCAAAAAGTATCAGCAGTTCTCAGTTCTTAAAATTCCACTGCAAAGGAAATAATTTCTTTTCTTCGTGAAAAATCCCCACTTCGTTGCAAAAACTTATTTCATTTTTAAGGGAAAAAAATTCCAGTAATCCACCTAACTACGGTAAAGATTACGTATCTTAATGTATTTTTTATTTGCAAAGTATTTATTAATAAGAACTTAAAATTCATCTCAAATTATAAGAAGATACGAGTATTGATTTATAAAACTGAAATAAATTGATACCACCAAAGCTTCTTATCTTTTTTTTCCCTATTAAATAGCCCCCGTTTCTTTTTCCTTTAGTCATCTAATTTCATTTTTTTTTATTTCCCCTAATTAAATTTTCCCATGTTTTCCTTCTTTTTAATTGAACATCATAAATTCTAAACAACTTTGAAGTTAATAATAAACTTTTTGGATGGCGAAAAAAAAATTCGACACAGGCTGTTTTCAACATTTCATTTAATTTCTTTGACTTACTTTTATCATACATTAATTAGAAAACTTTTTTAATTTAAGAAACTCTGTTGGTACTTTTTAAGATTTAAATCTTGGCAATCGTAACATTCCTTTTATACCCGTATAATGCATTAGTTTTGAGATTATTTCCTTATACATTATTCCGAGCGTAAGTTAATACATGAATATTATAAACTGACAAATACAATTTTAATTTCAACTTGCAATATTAAAGTTTTAATGCAACAATAATGAGCTAAAGTTTAAAAACGGAAGAAAAAAGAAGTTGTTGATGTCCATTTAATTTGTAATGTCGTAGTTAATAATTCATTAAAATATTCTTCTTTAATTTAGCTAAATGCTAAGCTTTTAGAACTATTATTTTTAAAAATGTTGTCTAGATAATCGGGGCAAATTGCAAACTGTATGCATTTTTAAACAGAACAAGTCATTCAACAAGTTACGTATATACACCGTATATAGCGATGCATAAAAACTAATCAGATTTGAAATACGCAGATACATTACGAATTTTTTGTCAAAATTCAGTCATTACTGAAACAGAAGAATGTCCAGTTATTCTACGGAATATAACATCGACCAAAAGTTTTATTTCAACAGTATTTTAATGCAAATATTATCTGTAATAAATTTTATATGTACAGAATTTCAAATATTTAACGTTGAGTGAGTGGTTATGAACGTCCCACGTGTAAACGTGTTAAGCAAGGGTCGGCAACCAATGGCACGTATGCACCATGTGGCAAGCACTTAATGGCACTTTGCACTTTTCCACAAATTTGTTAATTGTTGCTGGTTGGAGAAGTTGATAAATTTGTAATAGACCTTATTTAACAAACATCTTCAGAGTCATGAACATTTACGAAGTAATCTGAAAAATAACTCTAAAGATAGATTTACAGCTGTTTTGTAAATTATTCACAATGTCATTGCTGGAGAAATTTTAACAGTTTGGAGAGAGAAAATTGCATGTACTCCGCTTTTGGTACTACAAATCTAAGTAAAAAACCTTTCTTCATATGAAAAATATTTCGAGTTCGCGAAGAAATTGCTTAACAACTGATTACTCAAAATCGTGTCGAATTGAAAGTCACACATTATACACCTGATTTTGCGATATGAAAGAAGAGAGGTGTGCAAACCCTAGGTTCCCATTAAAATTTTCATTTATCTTTTTATTTAACTATAATGAAGGGAAATACTTATATTTAATGTTGTCTATTTCTTTTATTTTAATAAATATATTTAAAAATGCATATTAAATGTACAGTGTTAAATATTTTTTTCTAATTTTTGTTGAAGAAGTAGTTATATTTTATGCTGTCTATTTTTTGTGAGTGAGTGAATATTAACGTCACACTGTTCAGCTACACGAGGGCTTTTGGCGACGGACACGTAATTTTGAACCATAGTCAAGTGACGTGGACGACACCTGAGCAGGCACCCCCTCTCCCAACTACCACACCACACTTTAGGGAGGTCGTTTTCAGCTCCCGACAAATTTAGCGTGCATCGCTGCCCTACACGACGGGTCTTTAGTGGTACTGGGCTCGAACTCATGACATGTCTGCCATGATCCGATACCCTGACCACTGGGATACCGCAGTCCCCCTATTTTTTTGTGAATAAATATCTTTAAATGTTGCAAAGTTAACATATAATAAAACTCTAAATCTATATTATATCGACTTCTATTCTGTAACTCTGCATGCATTATCGTGGGAATCGAATTGCTTCAAAAATTTCCTACTGTGTGGCAAGCTGAATTATATTGGTAGATTGATTTGGCACAACACAACTAAAAGGTTGCCGTTCCCTGCTGTAAAGCAACGTAAAGGCTATTTGGGGTGGACTTCGGAAATTTGAACCATGGTCAAGTGACAAGGACTACACCTTAGCTGTCCCCGTCTCCAAGCTTCTATACCACCCCAAAGGGTGCACTTTGAGCCTCAACAAATGTAACGGGCATCAACCTCTCTACCCTGTGGGTCTTCAATGGCAATTGGGCTCAATCTCATGAAACGCCAAGCTGGAGTCCATGTTTTGAGAATGGGCCAATTAGATGAAAATAGAAGAATATAATCACACACACTTTCGACATCAACATATGTGATCGTTTTTAATTTTCCTGTGTTGTGACCATTAAGGTATCCGAATACTTTGTGACAACTTTTTCTTAAAAACAAACAAACAGTGATACGGGGATTTATTTGTGGTATTCAAATTTATTCAGAACATTTTAAGAAAAGAATTTTAAAATTAAGAAGAGAAAAAGAAATTATTACAACTAAAATGGGTAAAAATTTACAAAAAATTACATAAACGGGGCCCACTCTGTATATAAAGTTTATGAACAAATTTTCAATTTTGATGTCTTGCTTTGCTATTCATTTTTCAAATAACTTTCAGGATAAGAGATAATTCAATTTGTACAGAAACTATAGACACACTTTATTCCAGTATATGAAATTGCTTAAAAATGCAAGGTTTATATTCACTTAAGGGACTGTATATTTTGTACTTAAACAGTGATTGATAAATATGAAGGTTAAAATACTTTGATTATTATACAGAACATGCGCACAAAATTTCAGTTAATTAATTTCAAAAATTTTTGAGCAATCACTGTCCCCGTTTGGGCATTTTCAA
>BMAV01005093.1:73297-95569 GCA_019973955.1 Trichonephila inaurata madagascariensis
AGACCAAGGTTGTGGGTTGGGTCCCGGCTAGAGTCGATAGATTTTCTAGATGCGAAAATCGTATGCATGCATGGCACATGATTATGTATACTCTTTCGGTAAAATTAAATCACGGCAATATTCGGCATCAAACGAGATCTTGAATTGAAGTTAATTCTAGCGTCAAAAATTTAGTAGCGAGAGCCGTTACTAGATGGTGCCACCACTGAAACCTCTCTCACACTTGGGGACTCACCGTGACTTCAAAAGCTTGTACGCCAAAATTCAGCTCACTTGAAAAAAAAATGTTTTATTGTTTAATTTTAACATCAAGAGTAATCATAAAAATGAAGATTTTTCCCCTTCAAATTCCTGTCTTCTTACTCTATTATATATTTATTTAATTTCTTTTTTAATAAAGCAATAAAAGTATTAGTATTATATTTTTTGATAACAATAACAATACTTTTATACTGTATATTTTAAGTAACAAATCTTCTTCGTAATCTCTTTTAATACATATTCTGAGGGGAAAAAATTCTAAAAAACATTTTTTGCAAGATAGCAATTCAGATATAAATCTTCAGTTAAGTTTTTCTTTTTCAGGAATCAAAATGTAACGTTTAACTTTCTCCCAAGGAAAAAAAAATGAACCCAAAAAATAGTTTCATTATGAGAAAAGCTGGCAGACAAAAAAAAAGAAAAGGAATCCAACACAGAATAGTATAATAAAAGAAATTAAAAAATGCAAACTAGAAAAAAAGAACGCTCATAACCAGAAAGATTTATCATTCTCATATCAGTATTTCTTTCTACGATTTCTTAATCTAAAAGAATCCCTACCAGTTTGATGTGGATGGGCAAGTATGAGAAGTCTATTGAAACAATTTTTCTTGCGTGTCCTAACAGAAATAACACATTGTCCATCACACGGTTGACTAGATCTCGAAATCAAAAAGATTGCGACATATGGTCAAAAGAAGCGCCCGGGCGACCTTTCAGAGGGACTATCTATTCGTAATCATATTGTCTTGCTTCTGGTTCAGCTGCTGGAGTTTCGAGAATTCACTTTAAAAAGTATGCTTGAAGAGTCGGAGTAAAGTTTAGTTGTTTTTTGTTTCGATGAAATGTCCAGTTGTCGTCGTGTGTGTATTAAATATATATTTAAACTCGAAACAATGAAAATGGTGCAATGGAACATTTTTCCCTGTTTGTATAATAAAAAGGATATGAATAGTTCCAGTTAATATTACTCGTATACATTATAATAGCAAACGATTTTTTTTATCATCATTTATCTGTATAGAATAATGTGTAGAATTTATCATGAAATGTTGTTCCATTTTTAACGAAAATTTGCAAAGAAAGCCAAAATATGTATAAAGTAAACACAAAGTATCTTGTAACATTTTTCGGGAAAAAAACTGTTTTTATTATATATATTCTAATTTTTTAATTCCTTAAAGTGGAATTTCTATTTTATTTTTTTTCAGTTCCTACAATTAGTTCACTCTCACTCTATACAAATATATATATATATATATATCTTGTTCGAATTTTCAATCGTTAATAAAATACTTTCTATTCATCTATTCAAGCTCAAATACATTTTTTTAAACTTTTAGTGGATGACACTTGATGTTAATACAGTTTTTTCAAATATTTTTTTTAATTCATTAATTAAATTAAAAAATAAATTAATAGTAATAAACAAAAATAACAGTCCAACAGCATATATAAAAAGGAAAATCATTCGTTGTGGCACTGTAGTGCAATGGATAGCGCGTTGGACATCTAATTCAAAGGTCGTAGTTTCGAATCCCTCCCCCTGGGATGGCCTAATTTCTGAGAATGTGTTTTCTTTTTTACGATATTATTTTATTAGAATGATTAAATTTAATTAATGAATAATTAGTAACAAACAAAAACAAATAGTCCAACTCCATATATAGAAAGAAAAATGGGAAATTGCACGGAAAATCACTTTCTATTTTCTCACTTAACAGTGTGATTGTGTCATATGTATATACATATTTTTATTAATTGTAAGAATTTAATAAAAAGTAACAAAAATATATAAAAATTTTCTTTGCTGATCGAAGTAGGAATTGACTTATTTTTTTTTAATTACTTGTTTTTAATCAGCTTAGTAAGGTATGAAACGATTAGAAGTAAAAAAAAATTATGATATGATCTTTAAAGATAAAATAATTGTATAAAAATAAAATTCTTTGGCTTGATAAAAATAATAGTTAAATTAACACTTAAACATTTATAACTTGTAAAATAATAAATTTAATTTTAGCTGAAATCTAAAAAATTACCCAAAATAGAGTAAGAGTTTAACAAACGTTTCTTTCAGTACCATTTTAAACCTTTGCTTCTAAAACCACTTTTTTTTCTACTTTGTTACTTTCTTGGCACTTTTCCAAATGGCCATTATCACGGACACAACGCTGGTGCAAGTCACGGGTTCGAGCCACGGGTGTCAGTGAAGACTCGCCACGTAGAGAGGAAGAAGCATATTAAATCTGCCATGGTTCAAAGTCCTGAAGTTGGAATGTTAGAGAAGTGAGGAAAGGGGATGTGTCACGCGCACGCGGCTCTGCTGTCATCCTCGTCACTTCACCGCGATTCAAAATTTTGAGCTGTAATGGCCATATCCTAAATGTTGCTTTAAATGTGTCATTAATAAACATTAACTCCAACTCATGCATTCTTAGTATGCTTAAAGCAGAAAGCACGAAATAAAGTTTTAAGGTATCCGACTACGTTCAAAACCGTGATTTTGCAAAAGCGTGTAAATGGATAATATTTATGTGATGTTTAGTGTCACTTAGATTAGAAAATGTATGTAAAATTGTTTTAAGAATAGTATTACAATAAAAAAAATTATTTAAGTACAATATTTAGACAAAAAATGAGCATAGAATGACCCATTTTCAAAATATTCTTCTTTTATGAAAAATACTTGTATTATAATAATATTTTGCCTGTACATATCTCACACCTCTGTACAGAGGCTCAACTAGAATTTTTGAAATATATAGCTTAGAAGTGGATTTATCCATGTTTTACGACAACAGAGGGGAGAAATTTTAAGAAAAAAAACGCCGATAATTATTTCAATGGGCTGTAACTCTGAAAATAATGTGAATTTTTCAAAAATCATAGTTGAGCTTCTGTACAGAGGTCTGCACTATATACAGGCAAAATATTATTATAATAGAAGCATTTTTCACAAAAGGAGAACATTTTGAAGAAAGGTTATTCTTTAATTTTTTGCCGAAGTATTGTATTTAAATATTTTTTTTTGTCCAAATGTCCTTAAAACAATTTTATACATGTATTCTAATCTAAATGACACTAAATACCATGAAAATTATCCATTTATGCGCTTTTTAAAATCATGGTTCCGATCGTTGTCTGATACTTTAACAATACCTTGAATGAAACAATTTTTTTCTTTTTCAACCTTATTATTACATTTTTATTGTTAAATAAAAATTATATTCACCTTTTTTTTTATTAAAATATATATTTCCTCTTTTGTTGCTGTAATAACTATTTCTTTATATTATGAAATAATTTCTGTTAAAAATAGCATGTAAATGTTTCGCAATAACGCTTAATTCAAATTAATTTAGTTTTAAAAGTATCTATACAAGTCTCTTTTGCTTCAATTACAAGAAAAAAACAATATATTTTTAGATTTAAGTTTTATAACTATCTCTATTATAAATAACTATAACTTTATTATGATAACTTTTATAATTTATAATAATTCTGATTATTTTAAAATAAAATTATTAAATTTTCCACCTTTAAGAATATATTAAATAAAATACTTTTGTGAGTATTCGTTTAGTATTGAATATTTATTTAACATCACAACATATTTAAGCAACTCTTTTGGTTTCATACTTGGTTATTACACACATTGTCATTTCAAACTTCATTTAAAAAGCATTGTCATGTTTATTTAAACATTTATTCGTTTGTTTTAATAGTAATCTATGCATTTATTGGTACTTACGTACTATACATCGTAACAATGCCAACGTTGGAGATTACTCGTCAAGTTGGCATCCACGATTTCGCATGTGTCGTACATTCTGAATTTCGACAACCATGTGCTTCATTTCGTCTAAACTCTCCAATACGATTGTGATTTTGAATTGTGAAATTGAAAGGAAATTAACTCAATATTTCATTACACTAAATAATCGTTATAAAATACTCATACTTATAATTCATTATTTTTATATCTTCATTATCCATATCACTTTACATTATTATCTGCACATTGTTATAATACTGTTCAGACAATATATTAATAATTTAGCTTGTATTCCAAATTGGTTCTACATTTCTTAGAATTAAATTAAAAATAGAATTTTGTTTTTGTCACTCTTTTTATGGTCTTTTAGCTCACTAGTTTTTTTTTTTCATATCTCAAATTGCATGTCGAATTAAATGACCGTGCTTATTTTGAAAATCTGAAAACATTCCAAGTAAAAAAATAAACGTTTATACTTATTATAAAAGATGTTTTTATGTCGTAAAGAATTATATTCGATACAAGGTACAGAATACCGTGATTCATATTGCTTTGAAAGTTCTAAAAGAATGTTTTAAGAAGTAGTAGTTATTATTTTCTTTTCTTATTCTTCAAAAAAAAAAAGGGTCATGCTCATAATTAATGCTTTTTACTGAAGTTGGAAATCATTGCATAATTATACTAATTATCATAACAACGAGTCTGGTGTAAATTTATTCTTTATTTCGTTATTCTTTTTAACCAATAAAAATCCAATTAAATTTATGGCAGAAATATCGTCTGATAGTCTATTTCGTTTATCAGAATGTTAATGTTCTATTTCTTTTGAGAGTGCTAAAAGTACAATAAAAATATATGCAATTCACTATCTTAAGACGCATTGATTATTCTAAAGAAAAATCGTTTGTCTAGTTTATAAGAATGAGTTGGCACGCTGCCTAAAACTTCAACTTTTTGAATAGGTTATAAAAAAGTAAGGTAAAGCTGCTATTGTGAAGTATCTATATTGTACGAACTTCCAGCTCACTAACTATTTTAGCCCATATATAATGCAATTTTTTATCAAGAAAATCAATACTTTAAGGTATTTGAAAATAATTGAATTAAAAATTCAATAGATGAATAAATGTTATCGTATTTTAAAGATTAATATATCATGTTAAGGAAACTATAATTCATTCTAAATTGATTTTAGTTTTGATCACATGTGTATAAAAAGCATAGTAGAATTACAAAATGTTCTACAAAATAAGTTATGATTAATTTGTTATAATATTTTATTGTCTATGGACGAAGCTTGAACTTGGAAAATAAAAAAAAAACTTGGCTTTTCTTTATATATTCTATATTTTTTTATTAACTTTAATGAAGAATTTGTTGTATTTATTCCTTCAGTTTAATTATGTGTTATATAATTAATGAAGATCAGTATGTTTTTATAAAAATTAATAAGAATTCCTCTCATAGGTTCTTGATCACTTAAAAAAAGAAGAAAAAAATTCGAAAATATTTTACTATTCCAAGAATATTTTCAAGTTTATTTAGAATTCCTTTCTTTAATTCACAGTTTCGTTGATATTACACCAATAATTAGTAATACTACTTAAAATTATCAAAGGAATTCACAAATTAACTAGGTACTTACGTACTATCACAACAATGCCAACATTCAAAATAAATCGCCAAATTGGAAACCCTGATTTCTTATGTGTCGTATGCGCTGAATTGCGTAACCATGGGCATTACTTTATATAATCTCGACAATACGGTTACCACTAAATATTCAAGTACAATATGAAGTTAAAAGAAGAAAAATGTTTTAATGTATGTAGTAATTCAATGCTTAAATTTTCTGTCGAAGGATTTTATTTAATTTACACTCCCAGACATCGTGTGATAATTAATTTCTTTAGTTTACCCGCCCAATGAGGGATATCTTTTGACCACCACTTTATCTATTCAAAAATTGCCACATCAACACATTTCAAAATAAGATGATGCAATATTGCATTATCCAGTTATTCTGATCAATCATGGTATTCATTAACTTAAATTCTAAGACCCTCTGGTTGAGGAAACTATAAAAGCTGAGATATCCAGAACGAACATAGAACGCATTTGTTTACTGTCTTATGCCTGCGCGCATTTGTGCTGCTTTGTCCGCTTTAGCTGAGGTCTTTAATAAAATGTAGAGCTTCATTAAACTGCAACTAGACAAAAACTGTCCCTCTAAAATGTTTTGATTCAAATAAAATCGTCAAGAGCTTTTATTACCGAAAACTCCGGCGTAAAAGCGCGAACCTATACTTTCAAGTTGTAATTTTCTATTTTAAAATATATTCTCAGTATAACGCGTATCCCCATTTTTACGAAGAAATCTGAAATGTAAGTGCGCAATACTCTTATGTTTTGAAGTCATTTATACGAGGTATTATCCCAAGATTTTAAAGAAGAAACAGTATTCTTCTAGAACTGCAACCCTTTAAGTTCGTAAGGAATGTCATTTCTTTTAAATAAACAGTATTTTGATCTTTGTGTAGAAGCCTAATCTTTCTATGCTCATCTCTCTTTCAATTTATACTATTTGCACACACTCTCTCTATATTTATTTATTTATCTAGGTGGAATTTTCAATCGTTAATAAAATACATTTTAAAACGCCCAATTGAGATGAAATTTTATATACATGATTATTTTGGATGACAATATAGTAATTTAATTATAATTAATAAAAATTGATTGATTAAAACTAATTATTTAAAGAACTACAAATACAGCCACATTGGCATCATTTTTGGCGACTTGTGTCAAAACTTGTGAAAAGGTTTTTTTCTCACGTCTTAAAGCATTCAGTTGAACTGAAATTTTATATACACGATTGTTTGGGATGACAATACGCTACTTTAATGATAATTAATAAAAATTAATTACCACTTAATGTTGTGTTTCTGTCTTATGTACATACATATTTATGTTAATTGTAAATATTTAATAAAAAGTAGCTAAAATAAAAATTTTCTTTGTTGATCTAAGTAGGAATTGACTTAAAAAATTGTTTTTATATTACTTGTTTTTTTCATTTATAAAGCTATCATTTTTTATCTGGAGTATAACGCGCACCCGTAAATTTCGATCTTATTTTTTTGTGTTAAAAGTGCGTGTTATACACCGGATGATTTTACGGTATTTTATTTTCTAAAAAGATCGATTGAAAGTTTATTTTGAAAGAATATCTAATTATTTCTTTAAGAAAACTAGAGGGAGGATACTTCCTGTCCGCCTAATGGTGAACCCCCCTCCTGCATTGAACAAATTAAACAGCTATTCATATTCCTTGCTCAAATTGTAAAACTATAATTTACATGTATTATGTAGTTCTTTTTTTTTTTTCAATATATTGTAATCAAGAAATAAAAATAAATTTCGAATTTTCCTCTACGCATTTCAATTTAGTGCCTCTTCAAAAAAAAATTGTTCCTGATCATCTTTTCATTTAAATTGCACTGAATTTTTATTCCGTCTTTGCTTCTGCACCTTAACAGAACCATACATAGTTCATACAGTTCATACAAAGTTCTACATTTTTCTGCATATGCATTTTTATTTAATATTGGCTGTACATATTTCACGTTCATGCATAGCCTCAACGTCACCATAAATGTCAATTTGTCCCAAAATTTGTTTGCCGTAAAGATGCAGTTGTTTTTATTTTTTATTTTTTATGTTTGTTTCAAATGGGCTGCATTTTGACGGCTAAGCCATTTGCAGAACACAGGAAGCCCCCAAGAGTGGAAGCCATTTCAATGGTGACACCATCTAGTGGTGGCTTCCATTACTAAATTGTGACGTTTGAATTTGATTCAATTCAAACTCTCATTGGATGCTGAATATTGTTGTTTTGAATATCTATACCTTATACATGAATAAATTTATCACAGCATCACGAAAAAAAACTTATGTGGAGAGAGAAAGATACACATAGTAACAAGTAATACTAAAAAAAAATTAAGTCAATCCCTACTTAGAGAACAAAGAAAAATTTTATTTTAGCTACTTTTTATTAAATAGTTACAATTAATATTAATATTAATATCGTATTGTCATCCAAAACAATCGTGAATATAAAATTTCAGTTCAACTAAATGCTTTAAAACGTAAGAAAAAAAATATTTTAAAGTTTTGACCCAAGTCGCCAAAATGGTCACTAAAGCCCCAAAAATGATGCCAAAGTGGCTGTGTGTATTTGTAGTTCGTTAAATAATTAGTTTTAATCAATTAATTTTTATTAATTTTGATTAAATTATTGTATTGTCATCCAAAATAATCATGTATATAGAATTTCAGCTCAATTGAGCGCTTTAAAGTGTATTTTATTAACGATTGAAAATTCCACCTAGATAAATAAATAAATGTAGAGAGAATGTGAGCTATAATAGTGTATGAATTGAAAAATCTTTCTGAATAAAAAAAATAAGAACTAATTCTTATATATTCTTTAATTTATCTGTAAATAAATTATTCAGATAAGAACAATTTTGTAACTTCATAGTTTATTTATAATTCGAACATTTATCATTCAAACATTTCTTACGCGATTCAAGCATTTGTTGTTTACATAATCACATAACCTGAACGGCTATTCGGAAATTTCTAGAAGACATTTGTTACTTATTTTTAAACTATAAAACATTTCAAAGATTTAATAATCAACGAATTTAGAAGGAAACACATTCTCCATTTTCTCCGAATGAAACACAGTCTTTGTTAGTCAAGCCTGTCGACAAGTAAAAGTTAAAGAATAGCAAAAAAAAAAAGCTATTTCTGTAACACGCTCCTCTTAACAATTTAAGTGAAGAAGCCTTTTGATGTTAAATGAATTGAAGGTTAGAAAAATAAGTTCTAGAAACTGGTAGCGGGTTGAGAAAAACTAAAGAAGTGGGCGTTTCAGTGTTGTCGAAAATAATGGAGAACAAAAACCGGGGAGAAAGACTTTTTTTTTTAAAAGCTGTGAACAATCATACTTTTCTAAACACTGCAAAGCCTCTATTTGAAATGGTTTCCGTTTTTTCTGTTCCAAAAATCCTCAAAAGCGAGCTATTTGTTTGAACTAAAAGTTAAATAAATCTCATGAGATAAATTACACACATGATATTTTTAAGGTGCAAAAGTGTACCGCGATCCCTTCTGGAAGTTTATTTTAACCACATTGATTATTTAAAAGGTTAAAGATTTATTAATTGCATTTTTTTTTGTGTGAATCAAAACTGTATTGACGTAAGTACGTATTTCATGTAATAAATTGTGCTTATTTCATCATGCTATACTGTTATATTGTTACGAATTTTGTGTAAATAGTGTAAATAATTTGTATTTGGGTGTTTAATGCATTTATATTACTCCATGTATTATATTTATTTCATGTTAAAATTGTACTATTCACAAGCAATGCCGCCCCTTACGTTATAATGCCGATTCAATGAGAACTTGGCGAAATATTGGCAGTAGAGCCAAGTTGGCATCATTTTTGGCAACCAAGTTGGCGACTTTGGCGACCATTTTGGTGTCAATGGCGATCATATTGGCGAGTTCGGAACCCTCTGGATTCTTCTAGAAAGTAGTGGATCTCGCCACTAAGTTCACGCTTTATGACGCGTGCGGATTTTTCTGGAAGTTTCCGTCGGGTTGATAAATAGAGAAATGCCAGCCGCAATGAGTCAGTCTGTTTTCAACCAGCGATGAGTGAACAGTTGTTTTGACTAGCGATTAGCTCGACTGTGCTTGTGAATAATCTTTTACTTACGTGTATTTTTAAACACCGAAGATTGTGTTTGATTGCTGTTGAAGGTGTGAAGACCTCCGGGGATTTACTCTGTGAATATTGCTGCTGAATCCTGTATTTAAAGGATTGGATTTTTGATAATAAATTCGCATCGCTCGTAAAGAGTTGTTTATTTTCTTTGTGATTGTTTTGCATAAAATCCTCGAATCTATTCCTTTAACAATTCCTCCTTAACAATATCTATTCCTTTCAAACGTTTACACCAAATGTAATGCATTGATTTTGGACATTTTTGAGTATATTGGCGACAATTTATCCTATTTGTGAGAACCAAATGTAATTTCGTACTAATTAATTGATGCTGTAAAACTTTCTAATTTGAAATTTTTATCTAGCTCTTTAAGTTTACGATTTGCAATACCTATCTTGCACATTTAGCAACTAGGGGCGCTGCTGTCGTTTGCATTAGTTCAGACGCAGTCGCTTTACAATACCATGACCTCACTGAAATGGCTGTAGCTTTCCCCTTTCCCCCTACGAACCCTGTATAATACTCTGGAGCATTCCTTCTTACTGTGGACGAATATGTACACAAAATTTATGATATTCGAATAAGTATCATAAATTTTGCTCATATAGAAGTCAATCATATTAATGAATAGTGTTGTATTATGTTACCATCGTAACAATGTGCACTAACAGTGATGTGCATGTGCTGCCTTATGTGCATGATATCTTATACTTTATTATGTTTGCATGTAAATAACATTTGCTCACTTTGCATGAAATAAAACACCCTATTTATGAGTTGCATATTTCTTACGTATTTTTTCCTCGGTCATAAGAATAAATAAATTGCAAACTTTACCATATATGCTTTTACAAATGCATTATTTTGGTAATGGCTAAAAAATAAGCTCTTGAATTTATTTTAACAATTATTGCTTGAAAATTTACCATTAGATGTTTAATTCGCTTTCTGATTCAAAATAAATATGTCTTGTGATTATTACATTTCTAATGTGTTCCTATTCATATGCAATGCTTTATGTGTCTTCTTTGTTAGAAGCATCGAGATTGCAGACTAAGAAGTTAGGCAAGTAAACATTAATTGCTTTTAAAAAATCATTTTAATGAATAGCAAAACTTAATAACTCTATAATAAAGTATTACCAATTCATGTCATATTTTGCATTGGAGTAAAAATCTAGTTATAAACGGGACATAAAATTCCAACTCGAGGCAATCAAGGAAAGTGAATTTCCCCAGTTTCCTTTTGTACCGTTTTTAAAACTCTAAACCTTTAAAATCGCTTGAAAAGAGTATTATATTCGTATGGTAATTATTATCAATTTACGTTCTCTTTCACTTAATTTCGTCTCGTAATCCTCCAAAAAAAAAAAACATTTCGAGTTCGAATATTTGTGAAATAATTAATTAAATGCATTGCAAAACAGGGTTTATTTCCTACAAAATATTATTTTCCCCGAAAATGTATTGAAAATATTATGCGTTCCATAAATACTGTAGTTTTTTTAAAATTGAGTTCTTTAGTATTTTGAATGCACAATATGAATATGTATTATAAGTTTGACAAGAACATTTCTTTGAACATTTTTTATTTGTTTGCTGCTTTGCTGTTTCGAATCCTCATATAGGCCTCGTAAACCAACTTATCATGCGTTTACACATCTCTCTCTCTCTCTCATTCTCTTGAATACTTTGGAAATTTGAGGTCTCTTATTTAAGGGAATGGTGGACCTTCACAATGTCGAATTTGGGTCAAAATTCCAATTTTGATTTCTTATACTAATAATATTCCTTATAATTCATAGAATGATTCTGTCAAGTATTTTGTCATTTTGATTAATAATTACTGAATTATTATTTTTATTTTACTGAAATAAACGTTTAAAATGTACTTTTTC
Source organism: Trichonephila inaurata madagascariensis (assembly GCA_019973955.1). Taxonomy (NCBI): domain Eukaryota; kingdom Metazoa; phylum Arthropoda; class Arachnida; order Araneae; family Nephilidae; genus Trichonephila; species Trichonephila inaurata. The sequence goes on from BMAV01005093.1 coordinate 85,044, forward strand.
TTAGTTCGTAAATTTTCCATTTCCATTGTTACGTAAAATGCTCCTTACGTTTCAAATTACGTCATATCTCTTTGAAATTTTCACAACTTATGAAAGATGATATAATTCACAAATTTGTGCATTAGTTTTTTAATAAATTTAACGGATAACATTTTGCGTGGTTTTGAATACCTTGAATGTGTGATAATAGGTGAAATATTTCAGATAATACAGAAAATTTATCTTTTTTCATCAAATTTTATTTTGAATTCAAAATCCATGCTCAGATATATTTTGTTGTAATTCATCTACATATAAAACAAAAATTATGGACATATCTCAAAAACTAATGCGCAAGGAGCATTTTTAATAATGGTTTAAAAAAATTAATTTTTTTTTAAAATCAGTTTATAATAGTTTTTTTTTAAAAAAATATTTTTAAATTGTGAAATATAATAATCATTTACTATATTAATTCGATTTTCATCTAATTAAGTTAACAATTTAAGAAATTAGTTTTAATGGTCCACCGCCCCCTTAACAATTTTACAAGGACATTCAGTGGATACCGTCGCACGTGAAGGTCTGTGAGAATGAGATTGCAGATGATTTGGTCAGTGAGGGCAGCCATAAAGATTCTACACTTGGTGGCTACCTTACTTTTTCAGAAATTGCTACACGAGTCAAACTAATCTTGCTAGGTTTCGCAATGGACACACTAAAGCTCTACGGCATGGGGCGGGTCTTAAAGTTTACCTTTTTTGTCCGAATTGCAATGGGACCCAAGACGCTCCTGCCCACATCTTGGCTTGTATTAGTTGTCATAACAGCCAGCTGCTCTCAAATCCTGCTAAGATTCTTAAATGTTTAAGAACTCACGAGTTCATGGACTTGATCTAGATCAGTTCTTCTCAAAGTTGCAATATTAGCGACCCAATATTCAATCATAATTCTTATCGCGCCCCGCTCATACAATAACTGTATTCAATTCAATAACACTATACATCGATCCTAAAACTGCGAAGCGATTTTAACCTCATGAGCTCCCCGGCGTATATAAACGTCTTGCTAAGCCAAAGCTATTATTTCCTCGGACGTATATATACGTCTTCCCGAAGTACGATCTTTTCTTTGTAGTGTTATCCATAAAATTATTCCGAAGGCTTTGGAATGCAATAAAAGGACCTTGACAGTGTTTGCGAAGGATTTACTTATTTCAAATTATTTGCTCTTCTTTATTCCTCCCCATTCCAATATCTCACATATGCGTGCCTACGTGGAAAACGGTTGGCATTGAGAAGCGAAACGCTTAACTTTTAATCTGGAGTTAAGGGAAAAATTACAAACTGGATAAATTATCAAGATAAGTGTTAATTTTTGTTTTCAATTATATATAGGATAAGACCATGGGGTCACTGGTAATTAATAAACTTTTTCTTAAATTAGGATTGTTAAATTCTTTATAAAATGCATTGTGTAGCACTGATACATTTATAAGAATAATATATCATTGTAAAGGTGTATTTTATTTTATATTATGTCAGAATGTATTTTGTTTTTTACTTTCAGTAAATTAATATTTTTTTAAATAATCTTTTGTTTTTTGACTTTTTAATATGCTCGCGCCCCTCTCGTAGAATTACCACGCCCCCAAGGGGCCGCGCCCCACAGTTTGAGAAACGCTGATCTAGATGCTTCTGTCGATCAAGAAAGATGAGAAACAACACAATTTTACAAAACAGGAGTAACTATGATGAAAATTCCTCAAACCATATTTAACAAAATTCAACCCAATAAAAAGTCATTTATTCATTCGCAAAATGTATCTATCAATTTAATTAGAAGCTATATTTCAGAATAAATAAAACTGTTAAAAGCATCATCAGTAAATAATTTTGTATAATTCGGAATCATTTATAAGCAATTCTTGAACACACAACAAAAGTTTTCTCCAATTTCATTAGTGTAGGTATAAACATTTCGCGTGTATTCAAACATATAAAATTTATTTTCTAATTCTGCAAACATTTTTAAAAACGTTCACATTTAAATTAAAATTAAATGTAAAATATTAATCACAATATAAAACATCTTTATTTCTTTCTCTGCTTTTCAAATAAGCAACGTTCCGTTTAATAATGTTTTTTAATTTTAATATTTTTAATAATTCAAATATTTGTGAAAACTTCAAACGGTTTTTAAGTTTTACTTTCAAGTTTAGAACAGCAAATTCAGAGATAAAATAAATGTATCATTCTTTTTTTTTATCAACTAGTTCAAATAACCTTATGTGCTTATTGTATTAAAATTATGCTAAACATACAATATCATATAATTCTTTAAGTGTCACAAAGCCCCATTTCAAATTAATTTACATATTTGTTTGCTCTTGGATACTTAATTATCTCCAAAAATTAAACACCAAAGCACATTTTTTGCATAAAATGTTTGTTATGAATAATTATGCCACATAAAAAACAAACTGTTTTAATGGCTTTTTAAACTTTAAAAGTGCTTTTCCATTAATTAAAAATAACCCAAAACTAATTTCAATTCCCAGTACACATAACAGTTTTAAAAATTTAAAAAGCTCTCTAATAGTCTTTAATTAATAAATATTTTTTCTATGCACAATTAATACATATTTGATTAGTGTATACATACATTTAATTTGAAATATATTGATATTTATATTTTTATTCAGAATTTAATTTATATAAAATGATCAAATGCGGCACAATTTTAGTTTTAATTTTATTAAAATCATTCCAAATACATGAAATTCTTCCTCTGACATCGTTGCATGACTTCTAATGATTCAGTATTTGTATTAATTAAAATAACAATCATTTATTTATGATTCATATAATGTGAAAATTCCTTAATTTCACATTATTAATTATAAGTAAAAATTGAACTCTTTTTCTTCTGTAAAGGAAACATACAGATTCTCTTCCTGGGTTTAAAATATTTAAAAAAAAAATATTCTTATCGTATGCGTATAAATAGTTGCTTCTATATATTTATATGCTTTCTCCCGTTCTTTTTTTCATAAGTACATTTTTAGATATTTATAAATTTATCACAAATGATGTTGTATGCAATATTAATAATATAGTACAATGTAAATAATCATTAAAATTTTTCATTGAACTAAAAAACTGAGTCAATTTTGAAATTTATAATACAGTCGCGCTCCGATTTAACGAACCCCTATTTAACGAATTTCGCGATTTAACGAATTTTTCTCTTTTTCCCATTACAATGAAGGCAAAAAACATTTATTCAGCGAATAATAAATTCCTAATTAACGAATTATTTCAGCAGATTGAAATTTTTTTAATTATTGTGCATGAGAAAATATTAATTTTTTTTTTTTTTTTTTTTTTTAAAATGACATATCTTTTTTTCAAGAACGGAATAAAACTTTTCTTTGTGCAGCAAATTTCAACGGAAAGGTGAAGACCTTTATTAGGCTTTACAGGTGCAGATGAATCATGAATGTAAACTATCGTGTGAGTCTTCAGAAGGACAAGAAATTCCTTTCTTATCTCAATCCAATCCACAACTCAAGGGATATTTTAAAATTAAAACGGTTTTGAAACAACTAATGACGGACTTCCTATCTGTGCAACTGCAGTTGAAAAAATTGTTGATTTGTCAGAGCCAAAGAATAGCAATTCGAACGCAGAAATTGATATAGAAACTTCAATCAAAACTGTTTCATTTTTTTTAATGTTTTATATTGTTAACCATGGAAACATCCCTAATGCAGGATTTAAACGATGTAGCATTTTCTTCCCTGCATAAAGTCAAAAAAACAAGTAATATAAAAAAATAATTTTTAAGTCAATTCCTACTAAGAAACAACAAAGAAAAATTTTATTTTACAGTTATACTTTTTGTCAAATAATTAAAATTAATATAAATATGTATATATATATGACATAATCACAATATAAAGTGGTAATTAATTTATATTAATTATCATTAAAGTATCGTATTGTGTCATCCAAAACAATCGTGTATATAAAATTTCAGTTCAAATGAATGCTTTAAAACGTGAGAAAAAAAAATTTTTGTGAAAAGTTTTGACCCAAGTCACCAAAAATGATGCTAACATGGCTGTGTTTATAATTCTTTGAATAATTAGTTTTAATCAATTAATTTTTTTAATTAAAATTAAATTACCGTATTGTCACTTTAAACAATCGTGTATAGAAAATTTCAGTTCAAATGAGGGCTTTAAAATGTGAGCAAAAAACCTTTTAAAGTTTTGACACAACTAGCCAAAACGGTCGCTAAGTCACCAAAAATGAAGCCAAAGTGGCTATATATTTGTAATTCTTTGAATAATTAGTTTTAATCAATTAATATTGTTAATTAAAATTAAATTACCGTAAAGTCATTCAAAATAATCGTGCATATAAAATTTCAGCTTAATTGGGCGCTTTAAAATTTATTTGATTAACGATTGAAAATTTGAACAAGATAAAATATATAGAGAGTGTGAGCTAATAGCAGGAATTGAATAACTGTCAAGAGTAAAAAAGATTTTCAAGCCTCTGTTAGTCAGTATTTTAAAGTTGGCAATTAACTGGTGCGTAATAATTCATTAATAGTATTTTTAGCCGTTGAATAATGAGCATAGCTTCTAACTATGCATATTTTTTGTGTAGTTGCTTACTGAATTTTCCTAAGGTAAATGCGAACAAAAAATTTATTTTGTTTTGATGCCGAATTAACGAACAAGATGTTCATTCCCGATGAATTTGCTAAACCGAGGACTACCTGTATCTATGTCACTTATGTTAAATTCTCTATAGCAACTTTTTGTCCAATTCAAACTGAAAATCTACACAAATATACAGAAGCTTTTATATGATATTATTTGATAAAACTCAGTCCTTTCAATGGCCTACTTGGATCTGATATGCCCATATAAAGTTTTAGTTCTGAAGTAAACTGCAAGGAGGACCAAAACGTGACTGTATAAAATAAACTGCACAATATAGAATTCTTTATAAAAATAAACCTTGCAAGTATAACAGAGGCTGAGTAGTACAACCTACTGAAACCCCTCACTATTCAACTCCATGAAAAACTTCATCTTTAATATATTTATATAAGATTATATATAAAACACTATAAGATAGCATAACATATTTATAATTCAATAATGAAAACAAAGGAAAGTCTCGAATGCATATTATTACATTTGTGATGTATTAAATAACCTGTTTTAACTTAAAAAACAAGTAATATATAAAAAAAAAAAAAAATTAAAGACAATTCCTACTCAAGTCAACAAAGAAAAATTTTATTTTAATTACTTTTTATTAAGTAATTACAATTAACATAAATATGCATATACATATGACAGAACCACTATATTAACTTGAAAAACACCCTTTAAATTAACATTAAAAACTCTTTAACCACATTAAGTTCACAATTACATTTTTTAATAAAAGTTTAATGTAATAGGTGAGAATTTATCTTAAAACTAGAGTGTAAAAGGAATACCGACGTCGAACTAGCAGATGATTTTATTCAGATTAAGTTAAATCTTCATCACTAATTTAACAAAAGCTGTTTTTTCCTATGGTGCTGCCATCTAGAGGAATAATACCGACTGAAATATATTTCAAAAACTATAATTAATTCATTAAATTTAATTAATTAAATTTAATTATAATTAATTAAACTATTAATCAAAAACTATAATTAAATTAATTAATTGTAATTAAACACAAATAATGCATGAGTTTTTTTTTATTTTACAAATGTAATGCTTATACAACTTCAACATGAATTATTGCCTATACGATAAACTTTTAATTAGTTGAAGACCATTTAAAATAATCTACCTTAGATATATATACCTCTCTGTTGAATCTAGATAGTAATATACAGAATTGATAATAATTTTTTTTTAAAAAAAATGTAAGCTATATATATATATATATATATATATAAACTTGTAAAATATTTTCCTTTGAAATGAAATTCTTTAAAAAATTTTGATGTAATATAATTTTAAAAATTGACTTATTTCAAAAACAAACAAAAAAAATTTAAAAAACTATAAACTTTTTAGAGTATCTATTGATACGCTACCTTAGTTCTTATTCATATAAGATTTCAAAAGAAATAATAGTAATAATAAGGTCAAGTTTAACCAGAATTTTTAAGATAATAATTAAAGAGATCTTCAAATGTCTACTAGATGAAACTCTTTAAATCACTCTGATTTTACTTTCAATTACTCTTAACATTACTTTGCCTTTCATTAATTTCTATATTAATTACTTTCATTCCAATCCAGTAACTAAAATAGAAGTGATTTACGGAAAATAAAAAATGCTCCATTGTCTGGTCATTTTTCTCTCTAGAGTTTTTTTTTTATTCAAATACTTATTTTTTGAGCAATGTTCCTTATTTATTTCCACATTTTACGCATTTAATTCATTCTAAGGTAATAGTTATGAATTTGTTGCTACTTTTTCAATTCCTACTATTAGCTCACAATATCTATATATTTATTTATTTATTTATCTTGGTGGAATTTTCGATCGTTAGTAAAATACATTTTAAAGCTCTCAATTGAGCTGAAATTTTATATATATCATTATTTTGGATGACAATACAATAATTTAATTATAATTAATAAAAATTAATTGATTAAAACTAATTTTCAAATAACCACAAATACAACGACGTTGGCATCATTTTTGGCGACTTGTGTCAAAACTTGAAAAGGTTTTTTCTCACGTTTTAAATCATTCAGTTGAACTGAAATTTAATATACACGATTGTTTTGGATGACAATAGGATATTTTAATGATTATTAATAAAAATTAATTATCACTTAATGCTGTGATTCTGTCCTATGTATATGCATATTTATATTAATTGTAACTATTTAATAAAAAGTAGCTAAAATAAAATTTTTCTTTGTTGATCTAAGTAGGAATTGACTTACAAATTTTTTTTTTATATATTACTTGTTATCTTTAAGTTTGCGTAAAACTTTGTAATTAAGACAAAATTTATTGGGTGATTTCAAAAATTATACTTCTTTCCCTCGTTTCCATAAGAGAACTTTTCAGTATTGTGAAAAGTATTTTCTTAAAAAACCTCGTTGGAAAATCAATTCCTGTAAAAATTATACCCGTGCTTTTTAAACATATTGATAAAATTATATAAATTCTAAAACAATGTTCAAATTCAAAATATGAGAAAAATAAATATATTTCTTCATTGAAACGTGAAATACTGAAAGCGAAATAAAAATGGCATTTTTACAAATTCGTAGCAATTCTGGAGTTATTGAAATATGAGTGTCATTTATGTTTCGATTGAAAGTAGAACTCTTTGCCGAAATTCCTTCCTATTTCATTCGTTAAATAATATTATACTTAATAATACCCCGAACTTACGTGATAGGTGGAACGGAGTGATAACCGAACAAGTCGGGGTATGATTTTGCATGAAAATGCCAATGAATTACTTCAGTTGGGGCCAGAGACGAAAGAAAATAATAATTTAAAAAATAAAAACGTTTAATAAAATCTTAGATTACACAAATACATAATTTTAAACCGAAGTTATTTTGTTGTAGAACAGTAATCCCCAACCCCCGGTCCGTGGATCAAATGATACAGGGCCGCACAAGGAGCATTAAATTATTCAATTCCTACTATTAGCTCACACTCTCTATTTATTTATTTATCTTGGTGGAATTTTCAATCTTTAAAAAAATACATTTTAAAGCGCTCAATTGAGCTAAAATTGTATATAGATGATTATTTTGGATGACAATACACAATAATTTAATTATAATTAATAAAAATTAATTGAAAAACTAATTATTTAAAGAATTACAAATACAGCCAGGTTGGCATCATTTTTGGTGACTTGTGTCAAGAAAAGGTTTTTTTCTCACGTTTTAAAGCATTCAGTTGAACTGAAATTTTATATACACGATTGTTTTGGATGACAATACAATACTTTAATGATAATTAATAAAAATTAATTGCCTCTTAATGTAGTGATTCTGTCATATGTATATACTTAATTATATTAATTGTAACTATTTGATAAAATGTAGCTAAAATAAAAAAAAATTTTTCTTGATCTAAGTAGGAATTGACTTAAAAAAATTTTTTTTTATATAACTTGTTTTTATTTTATTTACTGTGATGCATTTCTTTCTGGTCTGTACGACTTTTTATGGAAATCACCCTATGTACCATGTTCAGTCATTATATTCATTTTTTGGTGTAACTGTATTTTATTCCGAAGGCATGTTTAAATACAATTAAATTAAAATTATTAAATCAAAACATTTTAAATTGTTAGCAACCAGCGTCCTTCCTTCTCAGCGGGTCGCGATAAAATTTTCAAGCGTTGACCGTTCTGGTGGCAATAAAAAAGTTGGGGAACACTGATGTGTGTGTGTAGGTTTTATAAAAAAAAATCTAACAAAGTAGTGTGGAGGCTCGAAGATTTATTTTTTCAACCGCAAAATTTTCTCGTAGCATGCTAATAATTTTTTAATTCCTTTGTTGTTGTTGTTGTTGCTGCTGCTGTTGTTGAAAAAAATACGCTCATCGTTGGAATTTGTATTTTCTAAAATTTGTAACTCATTTTTCATTTAAACTAATACTTTCTATCTAATTCTCAGACGTCATTCGATCTTCTGTTTGAATTGGGTCTAAAGACCCAAGTTCTTCACTTTAGTGCTCATGCTCGGGCATTCCTATGAACTCATCCATTGCCAGCTCCTGGTTATGGAATTCCAGCAGATCTTGAACGTCATCACTTTTCACTTCAAAATTTATTTGCTTTTCAAGATCACCAGCTTCTTCAAACACTTTACCAAGTTCACTATTTTTTTTTTCTCAAATTAAAGACGAATCGACGAGGTTAGAAAATCGCGTAACTCGGGGTATTACTGTATTAATACGTATGGATATAGTTATTATTCTGTGTGCGTGGTGCATTTTTCAAGATTAAGTAACAAAATAAACACATGTAGTCTTATTAACTATGAAAATTCTGCATGTGAAAAAAATAGATATTTTAGCACACTTATAATGTACCTGTTGCTGTTTTTGTTGCAAATGCCATCTGTGGCTAACGTAGTCAGATCGAGGCCCACGAAATTTCTCATGGCAAGGGGCTAGATGTACGCCTGTCGTTGATCGTAGCCTTGAACACCATACAGGTGACAGTACGATTTAGCTCGGTTCCACCCCAATTTTGAGGGAGAACACCCTAGGGGAGGGTCTCTAACCTCTCATTCTATGCCACCAGCCTTATGAGAAGACTTGGCTTGACGGCTGTTTAGAGTACCCCATGCCGCGAAAGTACTACACATTTACAAACATCCTTGTCTACACCGGGATTCGAACCCAGGCCCTGCAGCACAGCAGTCAGCTTCGCTAACCACTATACCAGATGGGCGACTCTCTATGTACCTGGATTTACTAAAAAAAAAACTCCGCACTACAAATATTTCAAATCTTACATATAATTTTGGGTAGTGTAGTTTACATAAGTACAGTCTAACATCGAAAGATAAAATTTATAATAACCTTACAAAAGCTTGATAAAATTTATAATAACCTTACAATGTACCTGATTTACCAAAAAAAAACTCCACATTATAACTATTTCAAATCTTGCATATATTTTCGGGTAATATAGTTTACATGAATACAGACTAACATAGAAAGATAAAACTTATAATAACCTTACAAAATCAATTGGTATCGCCTATATAGTGCCACACTAAAAAGTGATACCAGCTGCTGGGGAAAGTATTAGGTCTGTAAAGGTAGAAATACCAGTACGCAGCCCCATTAGGAAAAAAAATAACCTTACGAAAGAACAATTTTAATATATCTATCGATTTTTTTGTAGCACATAATGAAATCAACACTATACTCTGCTCGTCCTAATGATATTCTCTTAGATTTTAAATTTCACAAAATTTCCTAAGAAAAAAAGGATAACCTGGAAATTTGCATTGAGTTATTAGGCGTCGTAAGGTAATAGTGCATTTAATGGAATGTCTAGTCTTGGTCTGGTGCCTAAAATATACACGAAGCATGAATGGTCTTACAATAACAATACTCGCAACATAATAAGAAAGAAGGGAGAAAAGAAAGCTATACACCTTAAATTAATAAAAGATCTGAAGAAAAAGCATTTTGAAATTCAAAGGAAAGCAGGTTTCAGGAAATGAAGACGTCGAGATAAAGCTTTTAGGATTTATTAGATTAAAGGATGTTGATTCAGAGAGAAATAAAGATTATCGTATTTGAACGAAAATGATGATCTTCACATGATAAAAAGAAGAATCATACGGAAGGATAAAGGAGTGCTTTTTTTTTTAGATTTTAAGAAACATTAATAGATCTGCGTAAAAAAAAAGTTCTTTATGAGCTGTATTTTGCAACGAGCTCTTACACATAGATAACTATATTATTTGCTTAAGGTATTCGACTACTTACGACAACTGTTTTTTTTAAATGGAG
>BMAV01005093.1:97020-109035 GCA_019973955.1 Trichonephila inaurata madagascariensis
AAATTAAGAAGAGAGAAATAAATTATTACTACTAAAATGAGAAAAAACGGGTAAACATTGACAAAAAAATACATAAACGGGACCGCTCTGTACAGATAGTAAATGAACAAATTTTCAATTTCTCAATTTTTATGCATTACTTTGCTATTCCTTTTTGAGATGACTTTCAGGATAAGAGATATTGTAATTTTTACATAAACTAGAGAACTTTACCCTAGTTATAGGAAATTGCTTAAAAAAACAGTGATTATATTCACATAAAGAACTGTAAATTTTGCGATAAAAAAGTGATTGATAAATCTGAAGGTTAAAACACTTCTAATGTTATACAGAATGTACACAAAAAGTTTCAGTTAATTATTTTCAAAACTTTTCGAACAATCGCTGCCCCCGTTTGAGCTTTTTGAAAAAAACACATTTCGAGTAAAGCGCATTTAAAGTTTGACATGTTATGTAAATTTATGGCATCTGCTTTTACTAAAACACTTGTAGTTTTTGTCACAGAGAATCGAAAATAAAAAACTTCATATTTTTATAAAGCTAATAAAATGGCCTATCAAATACAATCACAAAAAAAAGGTCAATTTTTTAAAAAAATCATGATTTTATAGTAGTTGGATACCTTAAATAATATTAATTTTCTTCGATGACCAATAAAACAAAAAGTAAAAATTCATTGCAATTTTCAATGACGAGTAAGACATAAATTATTCTTTTTACAAATAAACTACTGTTTGAGAAAAGGACAACTCTAAAAGAAACATCAGAAATAAATGAAATGTATGTTCCATTTATTACTCATAATGATTTCAGAAAATAAACGTATTTATAGAGCAGTGCAAACCACATTTAACGCTAAAAAAATCAACATCTTGTGCAGTCATGAGAGTCCATGTTGTTGTGTTGAATCTTGCACATTTTGAATATCATGCTGAATTAAGGCATTCCAAATGGATTCTGTCTGATGAGAAATATCATCAATGCTTTCTGCTTGAATAGAAATATGAACAAGTCGCCTAATAATATTGTCTAAGACAGGGGTGTCAAATTCACGGCCCACAACGAGCATTTTGGTAGCCCGGTCAGTATAATGGCACACAATAATATATAATAAAATATCAAAATTTCTCCCGAAAAAGGAAAGATTGTAACAGAGAAGACATGTCAAATGTCAGGATGTAAATATAAAATTTTTCTTGTTTTTTTACATATGTTTATTAGGATGCATTATTCGAAATAAACCTCCCCTCAGGGGGCTCACCCTCTTTAGGTGGGTACGGGTGTCACAATCCCGAGGTACCCTAGTAATCTTTTCCTTTTCTCAAGAGGTTTACTATTTTGGTAAACACGGGTGTCACGACCCCGGGGTACCCCAGTGATCCTTCTCTATTTTCGACCCTCCATCTTGTCATCCAATTTCTCCTTTTCTTCTTTTCCCATCCAGACCACAGATTTATGAATGTTTGGCGCAGTATAGCCAAAACTGGCTCTTGCGCCATAAAACACCAAACTCATCAGCATCATCATCATCATCGAAATAAACCTACCTTTCTATGAATATTTATTTTCTTTGAGGCCCACCTGAAATTAAAACCTTGTTTATTTGGTCCAAGTCAGCCTTTGAGTTTGACACCCTTGGTCTAAGATATGTGCAATGAGCCATATAACCCGAAAATATTGAACTTTTCATACATTGAAGAAGGCTTTTATATTCCGAACACTATGAAAATGGGTATTATATTGCTGAAACACAGATTCTGAAACGCATTGCGGTAATGTTGGACCTCGGCTCTACAACTTTTCTGATGTAGTACCAACTATTCAGGGTCTGGATAATTTGGAATAGATGAGATCATTCATGATATCTAAGAACATCTCAGACCCTTAATACATTTTACCAGTATATCACTCCGACAGAAGGAGTTCAGTTCTGTACGCGTCCAAATAATAGCTGGACTCGTCAATTCAACAATTGACATTTTGGCAATCGACACACAATTGGCTGTGTTGGCGAGCTCATTGTAGCCGGAGACGTCGAGGTCTGTCGCCAAGAGAATCTTACTCACTGGAATCCTTGATTATAGTCCAGTGGCGCACACAAGGGGGAGGGGGTTCATGGGTCTGGAACCTGCCCCCCCCCCAACATCCTTGATTTATCTTTCCTATATATGTAATACTTAAAGCTTAATTAAGTATTTGTTATTAATAAATAATCATTTTATTAATTAATACTAATTATTTGTTCAACTATTTATTTTTTACTGTTTTTTGTTCTCGACAATCGACAAAATCAAAAGAATATGTTTAACGGCGTATTGGGGTACGATAAGAGAATGGTGGATTTTCGACCCTGGAGCCCTCACCCCTTTAATAAATTCCTGTGTGTGCCACTGATATAGTCCATGGTGCAATATACAACGATGCACCAACAGACGAGATCTAATATTGTACCAACGAACTTCATGACGGCTCACACTGCCATGTAGATGAGATTTATGTTGTCCCGCAGTAACGCCGTCTTGCGAAGCCCATTGCTTGAGTTAGAGTCTGATTTTCTACAGTCCATTTTTATCCTTAACCCGCGATCACTCGCGCGGTGTGTTCTGTACACCCCAGCAACAAGAAAATCCTTCCAGGATTCTAAACAGAATGCACAGAACCGCAATTTTTTCTGTAGCTGCACATTTTAGGTCATTGAACCTGCAGGCCTGATGGAATCCTTTCTCGAATGATTGAAATGTAATGAACTTCACAAAAATTTATCTGGGGGCTGAGAACTCACGCGAGAAGTTGAGCATATGTATACAATCTGCAACGAATGTTTGGAAAATGATTAAAATATTATTTTTCTACTTTCTACAATCATTATCTCATTAAATATAAAGTATATTTATTACTGGTATATACGTTTTATATATATGTATTGGTTTATGAAAAAATATAAAATTATGTGTTTTAAAATGAAAATTTTGTATGTTTAATTTAAATTAATGTTAGTCTAATTTGTATGCAATAAATTTAATAATTTTATTTGTATAATACAAAAAACATCTTGTACTTTATAAATATGTATCATAATGACTTAATTTTATTTTCATAATTAAATACACGTGTTACAAGTTTGGGGTGTTCTCTACACCCCGCGAGTAACGATGTTAACAAAAACAGGCGCGAGTGACCGCGGGTTAAATAAATCTTGAACATTACATCTCATGCGTAGGAAGATTTCATAACGTGAGAGTCCATGATTACGAAAATGGTTCATGTGGCCATGGCCGTAGTCTAACCGGTTGTTCATATGACACTATGCGTTTGACTTCTAATGAATTACTTACAGTCATCGAATGATAATACACCCATTTCAAACGTATTTCTCGATCCAGACATGCCTGTTCACTTCACTTTGCACATAATACCATAACCTATTTTATGTTTCCTCTGAAACTTTCGTTTAATTTGCATGATTCCTCCATGGTGTTGCAATTTTTTTATAAACAGCAAGTTATTTTTAAAACCATTTTTGCGAACGATTAAATACTATAACATATGAAAATGAAATTATGTCAAAAATTTATAACATTGAAAGAAAAATAATTATTATTTTTGTAACATATTTACCATTTTTTTTTTTTTTTTTTTTTCGTTTTCAGCCTTCTGAAGGCATTTTTATTTGCTAAAGTTTTGTTAGTTCATAATTATTCTTTCTCCTAAAATGTTCTCTTGTGCTTAGGTATATGGAAAAAATAATATCCTTATTTGGTCAAAATTATTAGCAAAAACTTTCAAATTTAAATTACAGATATCTTATATGTTTTTATTTCTATATTTTGATATGTAACATATCTTTATTAATCAATAATGTTGTTGTAATGTTTTGAAGCATGAACAATTTTTCCTTAACTGAACTTAATATAATCCATAATTAATAATTTTATTAATGTAATTTAATTGCTTATTTAAACTACTTACTTAAAGTTTAACTATAAGAAAAACTTTTTTGAAATTAAAAATCTTTAATGCAGCTAATTATTCCAACATATTTATACATTTTCTTGATATTATTTAGTCATTTTGAAAGTTAAGAATGTTATTTTTACATTTAATTAGTATAGTTAGAATATGAGTAAAAGATGTATAATGCATTAGAAAATTTATTTTTCAAAGATTTTGATTTACATGTTTAACGAAAGCATTTATTTGATAGGAAAAATTTATAACCAAGTTAAGGTATCAGACTACGTTCGGAACCGTGATTTTGCAAAACCGTATAAATGGATAATATTTATGATATTTAGTGTCATTTAGATTAGAAAATGTATATAAAATTGTTTTAAGAATATTATTACAATAAAAAATTATTTGAGTACAATATTTTGACAAGAAAGGAACATAGAATGACCTATTTTCAAAATATTCTCCTTTTGTGAAAAATGCTTCTATTATAATAATATTTTGCCTGTATATAGCTCAGACCTCTGTACAGAGGCTCAACAAGAATTTTTGAAATATATAACTCAGAAGTTGGTTTATCCATGTTTTACGACAAGAGAGGAGAGAAATTTTAAGAAAAAAACGCCTATAATTATTTCAATTGGTGGCAACTCTAAAAATAATGCGAATTTTTCAAAAAAAATAGTTGAGACTCTCTGGGGAATTTTTTTTATATAAGAGAGCACACACACACAAAAATATTATTATTTTAGAAGCATTTTTTATAAAAGGAGAACATTTTAATAAAAGGTTATTCTAGGTTAACTTTTTGCCGAAATATTGTATTTAAATAATTTTTTTTGTTAAAATGTCCTTAAAACAGTTTTATACATATATTCTGATCTAAGTGATACTGAATATGATGAAAACTATCCATTTATGCTCTTTTTAAAAATCACGTTTCCGAACGTAGTCGGATTTCTTAAGAAATACAAAATAATACCAGGAAAATTAGCCCTCAAAATTAAGAAATCTAGTAAAGTAGCCTTAATTCTTATTTGAAAAAGAACAAATACAAAACAGCCACTGCGATTAGAAGTTTTTTTGCTGTTTTAACCAAAAAACTGTTAATTCTAAGAAGCAGAAGTAAAGACTGTTATCCTTTTTATATCACTGTGCAATTTTTTGTAACACCCTCAAAAAATAAGTATGTAACTCTATTGATTTAAAAAAAGACGAGCTCAAATTTAATAAAATTGTCAAACTTAAAAACTTTTCAAAAAAAAAATTGGCAATACTTCTAAAATAACGCGTTTTCGGGACCAATTTGAGCCTGGATCTAAATAAGATAGATTTTATTTCATTTAAAACAACGAATTTGTAAAATTTAACTCGAATTCTCTAAAACTAAAGAATATTAATAAAAAAATGAATTTCAGTATTGTTTTTATTTTAAGACGAATAAAACAACTTGTAGGAAGAACTCTATTATTCCAAGCACGTAAAAGAGAAAACAATATAAACAAATCAAATTCGAGGAGAATTATGTTTTTATAATGAATTTTTTTCCAATCTTAACTTCTCGAAGTCAGTTTAAAATTTTCTTATTAAAAAGATTTTTACGTCGATATTAAATTTTCATAATAATTTTGTATACAATCTTTTCAATTATACATTTTTATTACTTTCTAATTAATACTTTTTTTAATTTTGCATTCTAATATTCTTTTTTTTTTTTTTTTTGTGCTTTCTTAATTAAGAGTAAAACGAAAGAATTTGTTTGTGATTTTTTTTGTCTAATCTGTACACATATTTTCAAAAGAAACTGTACACAAATTTTAAGAAAAACATTTTTAATCCAAATGGTTTGAATTACATTTTAATTAAACAAAAAATTAATTAAAAAGAAATGTTTAGAGCTGTTATGAGATAAGAAAAAGGCATGCATAAATTATTAAATTGTTTTAAAAGTATATTTAGGTACATTATTAACAACAGTCTCTCTTTATATACATTGTGATTATTTATTATTATGTTGAAAAAATAGGCACTCAAAAACATTTGTAAAATAGAATACACATATTTTTAGAACAAGATTAAGAAGCTATATTGAATGAAAATACATGTTTACAAGCTAAATTTGGGGAAATAAAAATTCATCCCTAAGTTATTTTGGGATTGTTTTTACCAGTTTTCTAAATCTTATTAATTTGTTAGGATATTTCTGCTCATAAATCTGAAAAAAAAAAAAAATGTCAAATTTTGATGAGGTATTTTGTTTCATTTCCACTAAAAATGTCCTTTACTACTTTTATATGAAACTTAAATCTGGGCATTAAGTTTATGATCTTATATTTAGATTTATTTTCGTATAAATTTTTCCCACACTCATAACTTTAATGAGGCACAAAATATAACAAGAAATAGAAATCTCTGTACTGTTTTAATCGCGAAAAGTTACTGTACGTTTATTTTCGGCACTATAATTGGTCGGATTTCTCAAAATGTTCTTATAAAGTTTGGTTGCAAAATTAAGATACTGTAATAGATCCCTTTATCTATTGTAAGATGAACAATAGATAAAGAGATTATATATATATATTGACGTTGCACAAATAAGGAGATGGATATCATTGTTTTGAAAATTTCCGAACTCGTAATTAAAATTATTTATTTGTGTAAATTATTTAAAGTACTATATAATTGATTGCAATTATATTTTTTGAAAAATTGCTAAGAATAACTAAAAATTTGAAAGAACAAGCAACATTAAAATTAAATTTGGTAATAATTTTGTGCTTACCTTTTAATAAAAGAATTTTGAATAAATTTTATTAAATATTAGTTATTTATATCTCTCTACATATTTAAAAAAAAGTTTTTCGTGATGCTGTAATAAATTTATTACGTATTATCCCAACAATGCCAATGTTCAAGATAACTCGCCAAGTTGGCAACCCCGATTTCGCATGTGTTCACTGAATTGGTAACCATGTGTTTCGTTTCATATAATGTCGCCAATACGATTGCGAAAGTACGTTATTGCAAGCTCTCGCAGAAAAATATCGCATCGATTGCCGGGCCTGAAATTGTTGAAAGTGAAGAAAAGCGTTATCTCATACAATGTGACTTCTAAACAATCAACAGAACTAAATACTCAACTTTCCAGGAAGTTGAAAGAGGTGCAGGTTTGCCAAAATCTAAGGACTTTATCAATGAAGTGTGTTGGACAATATGCAGCTTTTGTGATGAATTTAACTGAAGAGGAACGCCGAAAGTGAACTTAGCTAAAAAAAAGAACAAATGAATAGAACTATACAATGCATGTAAATTACATTTTTACAATTTGAGCAATGAATAGGAACAGATGTATAATTTGTACAATGGAGTTTGGTCCATCACTAGGCGTATAGGAGGTACCCTTTCCCCTCAGTTTTAATAAAAATACAAATGAACATTAGGTTAAACTTCACACGTAGAATCGGTTAAAAAATTTTATTCGTGAGAAAATTATGGTTTTGGTAGATTATCAATTGATTTTATCTTGATAAAATATTCCACATAAGCATAAACTGATTCAGAAGTAAAAGTAATTTTTCAAAATCGAAAATATGACAAATTCTTATGGATGAAATATTGTTTTTTTTTTTTTGCTCAAATACGAACAATATCACGTGTTGCCTAAATAAACAAATAGGATGATTAGCGAAAATGTATGATATAAATACAAAGATTCTTTAGAAAATAAGGACCTTTTAGTTATACAAAATGGAAAACACAATATTTATTGGAAAAAGTAATTAATTATGTTACAGACCTTAAGACTTCTTTCACTTCTCAGGAGCTTCAGAATTCCTTTATTATAACCTTTTATCGCCAGTGCATCAATCTTTGTGTTCACAGCATTCAAACAAAAGACCGATAGTCTGGACCTTGCTCTTGGCAATTGTCAACTTTTTCCTCAGCTGAGGGAAAAGATTTCAGAGCGGTAAACGTTTTGGAAGTGATGAAAAATTGGAAAACGCCATGGTCATCTGGCTTAATGCATTGGTAACGGAGCTGTACAACATGGGAATTCTGAAACTCGTGAACAAATACGACAAATGTTTAAATGCAAAAATAATTATGTAGAGATGTAAAAAAAGCTTCAAGGTATGTAACAGAACTGCTTTTTTCAATAAATAATGTGTTTTTCATTTTTCATTACTTAACAGTCTTTATTTTCTCGATGCCTCTGATATAACATTATTTTTTAAGTATCCAGATACTATACTGTTCTCATTTAATTTAGACAAATGGGAAAAAACGATTTTTTCAAGACCCTTAGCTTTTAATCATTACATACCTAAAGTATACTGACAAATCTCTATATTAGCACGAAGTATGTCCTC
Organism: Trichonephila inaurata madagascariensis; assembly: GCA_019973955.1. Classification (NCBI taxonomy): domain Eukaryota; kingdom Metazoa; phylum Arthropoda; class Arachnida; order Araneae; family Nephilidae; genus Trichonephila; species Trichonephila inaurata. Next base: position 105,342 of record BMAV01005093.1, read on the forward strand.
CTCTAGCAGAAATGAACTTTCCAACACTTCTTGGTATTGATTCCTCTAGTGTAGAGAGCATGCTCTTGATTTCATCATTGTGGAACCCCATTTGTATAACACTTTTTATAATTTGTTCTGTTGTCGTGCAATTCATCTTAGCTAAGTGATTGTTGAGAATATGCCATAAGTTCTCAATAGGATTTGGTTCTGTGGAATTACCTGACCAATCAAGTACTTTTATTTTATTTTCCCGCCTAAAAGTATGGAATAACTTCGAAATGGGACAAGGGGCCAAGTCATGGTGAAATATTAGATCAAATGTATCCATGAATGAAACAATTTAGTGCGTAACATTTCTATGTATTTGACAGAATTCATCATTCCTTTAAGAGGAACTAATTTTCAGGTGCCGTTTGTTGTGAAAAAATTCCAAAACAACTATTTAGATAGGAGTTTTACAGTCTATTGGATATGATCTGGTAGCAGAGTTTCACCATCACTTCTTTTAACTAGATTTGTATGGCTGGACAAATTAATATGTTTCATGACTGAAAACTAACATCTTCTAGTCGTTAGTGGTCTATGATTGGCATTTTTTGGCCCATGCTAAACGTTTTTTCATTTTTTCAGTTCCAAATTGTTCTTTTTTCTGTCTTGTTGCCAACTTTTATAAGCCTTTTCCGTACAGTTGAGGTACACATTTCAACACCACGGCCCATTAAATCCCTTCGAAGGTCTGTGATTGTCTTTTCTTCTATTTATTTTTTTAATTCTTTTTAGAATTTTATAAGTTCTTGGGGTAGTTTTCCCGTCTGTGCCCACATTTTCACTTTTTCTTTTTGGAGACGATGATCTGGCATCTAGAAACGTTCTTAAAATTCTTGAAACACTTAATTTGTCCACACCAACTGCAGTAGCTGCATCTCTCACAGTCATAGAAGTGTTTTCATTAAGAATGATTATTTTAGAACGCTTCCTAGGAGCAATATCTATTTTTTAACATTCAAAAGTAACACGTGGTACACGAAACGCAACATTATAACGACTAGATGACACACTGAAAAGCTCCCAACTGAACAACCCATGCACTAAAACCAATCAAACAAATAAATTTCATTAAATGTCGATCCTTCACAATACTTCAATATAAATATAATTAGTTTGAGGCGGTTCGAGGCATCATTGGTAATCACATACCAACTTAAGGTATCCGACTACGTTCGGAACCGTGATTTTAAAAAAGCGCATAAATCAATAAATTTCGGGATATTCAGTGTCACAGATTATAATACATGTATAAAATTGTTTTAAGGACATTATGACAAAAAAATTATTTAACTACAATATTTTGGCAAAAAATTAACTCAAAATAACCTTTTTTCAAAATGTTCTCCTTTTGTGAAAAATGCTTCTATTAATAATATTTTTCCTGTATATAGCTCAAACTTCTGTACAGAGGCTCAACTGTGATTTTTGAAAAATTCACATTATTTTCAAAGTTACAACCCATTGAAATAATGGTCAGGGCTTTTTTTTCTTAAAATTTCTCCCCTGTGTAGTCGTAAAACATGGATAAATCCACTTCTAAGTTATATATTTCAAAAATTCTAGTTGAACCTTTGTACAGAGGTTTTGAGCTATATACAGGCAAAATATTATTATAATAGAAGCAGTTTTCACAAAAGGAGAATATTTTGAAAATGGGTCATTCTGTGTTCATTTTTTGTCAAAATATTGTACTTAATTAATTTTTTACTGTAATAACATTCTTAAAACAATTTTATATACATTTTCTAATCTAAGTGACGCTATAAATGTCATAAATATTATCCCTTTATACGCTTTTTTCAAAACCACGGTTCCGAATGTAGTCGGATACCTTAAACAAGACAAAGAGTTTAGTCTCAATGAATTCGAACACATAGTCTTTTTCTACAATTGCAAAAAACTTCAAGTTTTGCTATTTGTTTATAATAAAAAGTTTCTAATAATGGAAACATATTTCCTCTTTCTAAAGATTTAAGAGTAATAAAAGTAGAAAAAAGTCGATTTTTTTTAAATTTTTCATTTTGATGCATTTTTAAACATTACTTTATAAACCTTTCTTTTAAACATACCTTATAAATATTACCTTTTAAGCATTACCTTATACAATACATACATTATAAATTTTGTAGGATCTATAATTCGATATAATTGTGAAAGTGAAAGAGACAGAAGACTAACTTTTACTATAATAACATGATAATATGAAATAAGAACTCGAAAGTCTTTATTTGTAGCTTATGCTATAAATCAAGCATAATTATTAAATAAAATAAACTTTATGTATAAAATATTCGCGTTTATATTTCATTAAACAAAGTTTTATTCCTATAAGAAAAAACCATTTTTCACTGCAATAAATTCGAAAATTTAGAGATAACTCATTGTGTAAATCTTTTCACCCAGAGACATACATAAAATGAATCTTTAGTTTTGTCGAATATTAATCTAAAGTTCAATTAATAATCCTAAAACAATAGCTCTAAGCTATTTTCACTATTCGCTAATGGAACTACGGGATTAACTTTAAGATCTCTTTTAGAGAAAATTAAAATTTTCTATCAAATCATTTCCTTCGGCATGGATTTATTACTGAGAGAAATTCTTTTTATTTTAGTATGTAGAGAAGGAGAAACGAACTAATTTGAAAATATCTGAAATAGCTAGGATTAACACTGAATGCGAAGCATTTGTTCTTAACTGTTAGTTAATAAGAATTTTATAAATGGACAAGAAGACGTATTCATATTTTAAAATTTATTTTCAACTATGAATGAAGTGGAATGTAGTAAATAATTAAAATTCAACTTTTTAACGATCGTTTTAATGTAAATTTAAAAACGTTTTACAAAAAAATAGCAAAAACTGGGATTTAAATAATAATTTTCCTCGGATTTTATTCATGAGAGAATTATTTTTTGAAAACTTAAAATCAGTAGATTTTATTGTTAGCTTTTTCGATCATTTGTACCAAATGTTCTTTATATTTTTTGCGTGTAAATCTCAGGAGTTCCAATTCAAAATGTATTCCTAAGTAACCAATAAATATATAATTATACGTTAGTTAAAAATAATTAAAAAGTACCAGTATAACATAAAAACAGAAATTACAAATTTAACAAAATTACTTTAAAAACTGTTTTCAAATTAATATTTTTGTATTCATTCTTCGGATAGGGGGTTTACTGTATGTCTTCTCACACCTGCAGATGCTACTGCTTAGGTATTTAACCGCATTAACTGCCGATTAAAATTTACGCGATTCGTTTCTCAGTGTCACGGCGTTCCACCTAGGTAAGCTTATGGGGTGTATTGGGGAGGGGGGAGTGAAGGAATATATATACATAAGCTAATCATTTTCTGAAATAAATAAATCTTTCTCAAATACTGTCAAGATCATTTTATTACATTCTGAAGCTTTTAGAATAATTTTACTGATAGCAGAGCAAGGAAAATATCATACTTGGGCAGGACGTATATATATGTCTGGGGCAATTAACACCCTAGGTGTGCTTTTAAGGTGTTAATGAAATCATTGTTCATTACAAAAAAAAAACATTCGATAATCCAAACATTAACTATAATTACACCAATTATTGAGCGTAGAAGGAAACTACTGCCTCATAATTGATGACATTATCTAGATTACTTGGTTCTTAAATAATGA
>BMAV01005093.1:127632-141521 GCA_019973955.1 Trichonephila inaurata madagascariensis
AAAGGATATCTTATTTGCATTGTTGCTTCGTTTTTCCTCTTGGAATTGGGTTGGAAAAGTTTTGCCATTAATCGTGGCCGTCAAAGAACGTAGGAGTTATGTTAGAAGAAGAACGCGAGAGATGTCACAATCTGAGAGATACAAGGTCCATTGCCAAAGGCAATCGTAATTCTTCACAGTGCGACGTAAATCGAAATCTAGACTTGTATATTAAAAATAATAATTACTTTAAAGTATGATAAAATATTTGTCTAAGTTCTGTGGGCCTCAAATTATGTGGTTTAAATACAGTAACATATCATACAATAGAAATCTTATTAAATAATTTTATTGCAAATAAAAACTGATAAAAGGTACAAAAATTTCAAAATTTCTCATTATTTTGGAAAACTTTTGAGTTTCCTTCAATTTAAATCGCCATTCAATATAATTAAGAAAATTAAATTGAAATATTTTAAGTAATGTGTAAAATATATTTTATTTAGAGAGTATTATTTAAACGACTATTTTAAATTTTATACATTTGAATAATGGTATTACTTCGGATAAATTTTTAAAATTTATAATAAAGTTACAGATTTTTTTTTTAAATTAAAGTTTCTAAACTAGTTGCATTGTATAAATGATTATCACATTATAAAAATGTTTTTAAAATGACCTTATTTCAACGTAATTAACTTCAAATTAGTAATATTTTAACAAAGAATACTTTGTACTATATACTTTTATAATAATCTTCAGAAACTTTCTTTCAATTTCTCAAGTACATTCTCAGTACATTCGAAATATATTACAAGAAATATGTTTATCAAACTATCCCAGACAGAAAATAATTCGAATAGACTTAATTAGCTTTAAATGAAGTATATATTATCACAGATTAAAAATTAAACGAATTTCAATTATTTCAAGGAATTAAATTAGAAAATAAAAAAGACAAATTTTCCAACTTTCGAATTTAAATGTTAGGTCAAAACATTAATTATTGATATTTAATACTTTAAGAATCGCCAACACCATATAATACGTTGTTATTAAAAATAAAAAGATTAACAAATTCTCACTAAACTTTAAGTTAAAAATAAAATTGAGAACCAAGAATTTATTTTTTCATACTTTACCTATGCACATTTTTTTTATATTTAAAAGTCCCCTTTAAAATATATGAAATCACTATTTATTTTTTCTAAGTGTAATGCAGAATTAAGATTTTCAACATTATTAAAGTTATTTTAAGTCATTTCTTTGAGGAAAGTACAATGGTGGAAGACAGAAGTGAGCAAAATCATTAAATATTCTAAAGAACTTAAGGCTTTTATAAATAAAAAAGACGATGTCTATGTAATTAATTTGTAAACTTTATATATACCATGCTCTCTCTCTCTCTCTCTTGCTATCTTTATCTCTCCGTCCCTTTGTTATTATATTTAGAAGATTAATTGCATTCTTAGTAAAGCTGAAGCTTAAATGCCGAAAGTATTTATACATATATATTGTTAATATTCTCTACTATAGAGACCTGAATCATTAATGTATCACTATAGCTGAAGCATACAAAAACAGAAATTGTAATATAAACCAGATGTTAGAATTTAGAAAAGATATACTGTCGAACCTCTATATTGAGAAGTTTTCGATGTAGCGAACTTTTTCGTAAAATAACCTCTCTATAGCGAAGTGTATTTTCTATATAACGAACTTTTTCTTTTGTGATTCAATTTTTTTTTCTTCCTATTTTTAAAATATTTTTGAGCATTTCAAGTTATTCTCTCTTTAACACATTTTATGGTGGTCATATATCTTGAACTGGTTTTATTAGATCCTAACTCGCCGAGAGCAATAGAGTTCTCTACGTTTCATCGAAGAAGTGCCCTCTTTAACCCCCATTGTCCAGTTCACTAGAAACATCTTCTATATCCCCTTTCACACTCAGTGGAGTTGTCCCGTGTCCCTGTGTTCTAGTTATATAATAAAGCATGTTTAATGTTTTAAATTAGAAAATGTCCTTCAAATTCATTAATTTTAATTTAAAATTATTTGCTTGATATTGAAAATACAGCGTATTCTCCGACATTCTTTTTTCTTGTTTTTCTTGCAATTTTTCTTTCTTTTAATATTTTTTTATGGGTAAGATATATAAAATAAACATATATTAATTTAAAAAAGGGTGTGAATAATTAATTTATTTTAATATATATTGTTTATGAATTTAAAATTTGTTTTATGTGATTCATAAAGTATATTAAAAGATGAACCTCTATATAACGAACTTTTTTCCGAGATTTAGCGACTTCGTTATATAGAGGTCCGACTGTATTAGAATTTATAAAAATAATAGAATTTATATATATAGATAGATAGATATGGATGCTGCAGCATTATAAGCATTGCTGACTTAGGACTGCTCTTATATATAAAGGGATTTACATAAACGTGGAGTTTAACATGCTTATTGAAGAGCCTTTAAATCACACAGCCATGTGTTGAAAGCTAGGGAGGTATGTTCTAAATCTTGAGGGCCCGCGATGTCAAGCTGATACATAAAGGGGGTTGCGGCGATCGAAAGTTTAAGAACCGTTGTCATAGAGCTGTAGTCTTCAAACGTCATCGATTCGGGGAACCCTTAGTACTATAAGGTGTTTTGGGGAACCCATTCCTTACACACATTTAGAAGATTACATCTTAAAATAACATTTAAAGTAGACATACGTGTTATAGGTACTTAATGTAAGGGCAGTTAAAAAAGCATTATTTTTATTATTAAACAATTTTAATATAACTTGCTCATTAATAATATTAATTGGTTATCTTCCTATCCGTGCATTACATTTAGTAACTGGGATACGTGATCGCATTTTTTACACAAATCGTCTAAGTCTAGATCTACTGAAGTTATATATATCTGCTGTTGCATTTCATTTTCTGCTTTTAATTTATTTTTATATTTTATTTTTAGGAGAAAATGTATTGAGAAAAATTTTTCGCTTAAGTGCATTGTTCAGAAAGGCATTATCCTATGTATTGTGCATGAATTTGCAAGGAAATTTAGGAGCTATTTTTGCTTAAATTTAGATTTTAACCTGGAATCTGATGTATAACAATAATTTCTCCTCCTCTTAGATGTCTCAATAATAAGTGTGGGGGGGGGTCCCATAAAGGGGAAAAATGTGCATTTTCTAGTAAAAAAAGCTATTTAATTTTGCAAAACGTTGCACTAAAGAGTATAAAATTATTTCGTGGAACCCAAGACAGTAAACAATAAAATATTCATAATCTAACAGGTAGTTTATATAAAGTAAAAAGCTTTTTAATATTCTTTTATAATAATAATAGTTCAAAAAGTATTGCAAAATAAAGCTATTATATTTTTCATTTTTAATGACTAGGATGATCTTTAGATAATTGTAATTATTCAAACTTCATTTAAAACGTGAATTCATTTTGCACACACATTTATAATTTTCTTTTCAATTTTTGTTACTGTAACTAGGGGAACCTCAGGATTCCTTGTAACACAGTTTGAAGACCACTACCCTAGAGAAGCGGTTGCCAAACTTTTTTACTTCACTGACCAGTAAATTCATAATTTAAATTCCGCGAACCACTAATAGGATTTTTTAAGTGTTAAATTGTTGTTATGGGTCGAATTATGTTTCAATGCATCTTAAAACATAACTTAACGTGATTAAAAAGTATATTCCACACTTTTCTGGGGACCAGCGAAATTTTCTCGTGGACCACCACTTTGGCATCCTCTGTCCTAGAGTATTAGTCAAGGACGCGAATAGAACCCGTTACACATTAAATCACAGATTGCCTTATAAATCGTACCATGTCCCCTTAACCATAATACTGTGGCCGCGGTAGCCAAGTGGCATAGGTATCGGATCGTGGCTTGCCTTGTCACGAGTTCGAGCCCAGTACCACTAAAGACCCGCCGTGTAGGGCAGCGATGCACGTTAAATCTGTCGAGAGCTGAAACGTCCTCCCGTTGGTGTGGTGTGGTAGTTAGGAGAGAAGGTGCCAGCTCAGATGTCGTCCACATCACTTGACCATGGTTCAAAATTACGTGGTCCGTCGCCAAAAGCCCTCGTGTAGCTGAACAGTGCGACATTAATATTCAATCAATCAATCAATCAATTAACCATAATACTATACTTTGTATACCAATAAAGAAATCCAGTCTAATCGAGTTTAGTAACTTTTTATGAACCCAGTTTCAAAATATTACTCTAATCAACGACCATTGAGAATTCTGAAAATTTTGCAAACAAAAATATTGATTTCGGTAAAAACAGAACCATACCGAAAAGACCCATCCTATTCGTAATGTTCTAAATTCTGTACCCAACAACGAACATCAATAAAGAGTAATTATGACCATACTTTCTTATACATATGCTAAATCAAAATCGATGCAGTCCAGTATTTTTTAGGGAAACACATTTAAAAAATCAGAGACTGAATTATTCCCCTGTCATCGACTCTCCGGACGAAGATTGAAGACGATGCTAACTGTTAACCGGTAATAAGTTCGATCGAAAAAGCCCCTGCAGAAAAATGTTTTAAAAGTTTTATGATACTGGTGAGTCAAAACTATTAATAATACAAGGATTATATTGTCACTCTGAAGTTCGCTGCACGAGCTGTTAAATCCGAGGATTAGAAGTTAAAACAAAAATGGTTTGACACGTGCCGAAATCTAACATTGGAAGCGGAAAGTTCTAAAAGAAAAATGGAACGAGAGAACGGAAAATTAATAATCATTCAATCGGGGAGGTTCTATAATGCCCCAATTAGCTCATACTTAACAGAGTTTTTATTAGTAGTTTAGAATGTGTGTGACACGGCATCTAACAAGAACAGGCAGGTTTTCGATATTGATACCAGAAGAAGTAAAAAAAAAAGTTTGGGTGTTATTAATAAAATAGGTGAGAGAGAGAGAGTTTTAAAAAAAGATTTTACTTAAAATTTTTATGAGGTGAAAAAAATATTTTTGAATACATTTTTGGAAATTTAAATTAAATCCACAGATATTCATTTTTTTTTTTTTTTTTTTTTTTTTTGCAATAATGAATTTTGTCAAGTTTCATCAAATCCAAAACTATACGTTGCAGTTATAAATGAAAAACTAGAGGTCAAAGAAAGTTGTTCCCTTCCTCATAAAAAATGGTTAAAAGTGGGTTTTTTTTATTGAATTAGTATAGTTTAGTGTATAGAAATAGAAAACTTTGAGAATTTGAAGAAAATGGGGTAACTAAACAAAAATTGTGTTTAAAATGGTAATTTTTAATAATTAAATCTTTAAAGCATCCCATTTTTAATTGAAATAATTAAGTATGACCCTATAAGATTTTCTTAAGTTTACATACTGAATAATGAACTAAATTCATATGACGTCATAGTCACATGATTACTACAGTCATGAATTTGTAGCCAATCAGTTCATACACTTAGCTGTTGCCATCGTTTGCTTTTTACGGAAACTTTCTTTTAAAAAGTACATATTTGTCAACATTAATATTACACGCGCATAAATAAGAGAAACGCATACAATTTAAAAGTATACATAAAATATAATTTTTTTTAAAAAAATTTTGAAAACCTTTTTAAAGAATCTTAATATTTAGACATCTTTACCCAATTATCCGATTTGAAATTTTATCTAAATCTTACAAGTAGAACAACAAGTTTAAGTCTGATGTAAGTATTGAATCCAATGGAGAACACACGTGATTGCCAGGGACGTCTTAAAATTTCTTGAGGTCCTGGGCCCCTATGCCAAAATAGGCCCTGGGTACCAACACAAATGTAGGCACCACCTATGACCCTTAAAAGCAGACAATGTGCAGCATATGTTGTCAAAAACTCGTATAAACGTTAAGGTATCCGACTACGTTCGGAACCTTGATCTTACAGAAGAGTATAAATGGATACTATGTATGATATTTAGTGTCACTTAAATTAGAAAACGTATATAAAATTGTTTTAAAAATACTACTACAATAAAAAATTATTTCAGTACAATATTTTGACATAAAATGAAAATGGAATAACCCATTTTCAAAACATTCTCCATTTATAAAAAATGCTTCTATTATAATAATATTTTGCCTGTATATAACTCAAACCTCTGTACAGAGGCTCAACTAGAATTTTTGAAATATATAACTTAGAAGTGGATTTATCCGTATTTTACGACAACAGAGGGGAGAAATTTTCAGAAAAAAAACGCCGATAATTATTTCAATGGGTGGTAACTCTGAAAATAATGTGAATTTTTCAAAATTCCTAGTTCAGACTCTCTGGAGAAGTCTTTACTTTATATAAGCACACACAAAATATTATTATTATAGAAGCATTTTTATAAAAAGAGAACATTTTGAAAAATGATTTTTCTTAGTTAATTTTTTGCCAAAATATTGTATTTAAATGAATTTTTTTTGTCATAATGCTCTTAAAGCAATTTTATGCATGTATTCTAATCTAAGTGATACTAAATATCATGAAAACTATCCATTTATGCGCTTTTTTTAAATCACGGTTCCGAACGTAGTCGGATACCTTAAACTCATTATAAAAATTAAAAATACATGAAAATCAAAGACAGAAAGAAGAAAATATTAGTGCTTGTACAGCGTATAGGCAAACAGGTTGTACCCAGCTTTCGGTATCCCCTACGGTGTAGGGGTTAAACCAGTTGAGGGATAAATCGTCTTTGTCCTTTTTTCCGAAGTACGAATGTTACAGGAATGCAAATGAAACATTTTTGTATCCTGTTAAATTTAAAGTTGCTATAAATTACATAATATATTTAATTATGAGCCATTTTTAAAATTTTACTTATATGAACACGTATGTTCATAAAAAAAAAAAGAGTTAAGCTTGAATTACAAATATTTAATATGACAGTCTTATTTGCTTAAAAATACTAAAATAAAAAAACACGTTACATCCATTGAACTTATCTACATCATCGCAATTATTTCTTTCACTGAGGAAAAAGAGAAAACTGGATTTTTTTCATTCCTACACTCTTTTCTTGAAATTCCAAAAATCATCCTAATTAAAATATAAATAAGAATTAAAGTCGACTTTTCTAAAATAATGATGTAGTTACATGTGTACTATGAAATAAAGTTTTTTTTAAGGTTGTTTAATGCTGAAAGGAAATTAAAAAACCAATTATTAAAAACTGAATTCTAATTGTTTGTTATACTGTCATCTATCTTTGTAACTCATAGCTTAATATTATTTTTTTAACTTGCTAGACACGTGTATCTCAAAGCTTGGGTGTCCATGTTTGAAAAGTAATTTATTTCGTTTTTAAGCTTGATAAAAATAATTGAAATTTTTAATTGTTTTTATTCTGATAATTAAATATTAAAACCCTCTTTTTTCAACATGATTTGCTTTTCTTTTTCTAAGAATTGGTGTATAATTGCTTGCCAGTTTATTTTAATTACGATGAATCAAAATAAATAATTCGAAAAAAATGGTAACTGATTTTTTTATTCTTTTTGTTTTCATCATTATTACCTAGAAAACAATATAAAAAGCGTCTAATTATGTTTTGTGTGTATTAATGATGTATCGAAGAAGTATAAAAACCTCTCTTGATTCTGGACTTTAAATTTAGAATCTCTGTTATATGGCGAAGATAGAATTTTTGTTGATGCTTAGTTCGTGATACTATCACATTATACACTGTTAGAATGCTGTAATAAAATTCAGTTAATTTTTTTAAAAAAAGAGTTCTCTTTTTACAGAAACAAAATTGCTTTTCAAACAAAATGAAAGCATTTCGTGAAAATGTTAGATCTTTTCTATATACAGTAGCTCTCAAAAATTTTCGAACACTTAAAATTTTCTAAAAAATTTAATGTTTTCGACTAATAAAAAGGGCTGCGGTAGCCCAGTGGTCAAGGTATCGGATCATGTCATGAGTTCGAGCCCAGGGCCACTAAAGACCTGCCGTGCAGGGCAGCGATACACGTTAAATCTGTGGAGAGCTATAAAACGTCCTCCCGTTGGTGAGGTGTGGTAGTTAGGAGAAGGGGTGCCAGCTCAGGTGTCGTCCACGTCACTTGACCATGGTTCGAAATTACGTGGTCCGTCGCCAAAAGCCCTCGTGTAACTGAACAATGTGACGTTAATACTCACTCACTCACTCAGTCGGCCAACCCAATGGAAAGTAGCATATCCAAAAATTTAAAATTATAAAAAAAAATTTAAAATGATATGGACTTACCCTTTAAAATAATATTTTAAATAGTTTTCACTGAATTTTTGAAATGATCCAATTTTTTTGCAATGATTCATCTGAAAAAGGATATAAATTATGTACAGATGGCAAAAACAAATATACACAATGATTTCAAAAAATAGATCACAATAGCATGTGACACATATACGCTTAAACTATGCCAAACAGCGTCTTTTCCTCCTTTGTTAAAGAATACAGAAACTTGTTTAGTGATTAAAAGTTTGGGTACTAACACACACACACACACACACACACACACACCCAACCGCCCGTGAGTAGGAACATCGCGCTGTTAAAACTCACTCTCTCGACTAATAAAAATTAATATATTTAAACTGTATTTTTTTTAATACCTGCAACTTGTTCTTTTTAAATATATCTTAATGCTTTTATTTAAATTGCACATGATTCCTCATATTTTACTTCTCCAAACAGTTTTGCTCCCATCGGAGCCAAAAATTGTTGAAATTGCTATAATCCCAACCAATTTGCTATCAATGTGTTAAATTTTTTGTAACTTAATCCCAAGAATTTTGTTAGAACAGTGTAGCATGGAGGATTAGGTGATTTGGTATTATTTGATGGTATTAAGAATAATGAGCTTTAATTAAATATTTTAAAGAATAACCAAATAACCCGCTTAAGATTTGGGAATTGGAGCCGATTTATTTTTTTAACAAGATAATGACCCCAAGAACACTACTCTCAAGGTACGGTGCTAGTGTATCGATAAATGTCCCCAAATTTTGAAACACTTTCTAAATCACCTGATTTAAGCCCAGTTGAGCATATTTGGTGAGAATTTGAATTTAAAGCAATAAATCATGACATATAAAAACAAAATGTGAAGTAAAAATAATAATCACAAAAGAATGAAGGAACAGCGATGCAGAAACTACAAAAAAAAAACCTGATGAAATTTATACGAAGACGTTTGAAAGTTGTTATGACCGCTATAAGATATTATACAAATATAAGAAAGAAATACAGTATTTAAAGCTAGATTTTTTTTAAGTGTACGAAGACTTTTATAGCGTAATATATTTTAGTATAGTATTTTTATCATTAATTTTTTTAAAATAATAGTTATACTATGTTTTAAAAGCTGATTACATTGTTTAAATAAGTACAAGTTACAGAAAAATTATTGAAAAATTACAATTACAATACATTAATTTTTATTAGTCGGAAACATTTAATTTCATAGAAAATTACAAGTTAACGCCCATTTTTGCGAGCCACTGTACCTTTCTAAAAATTACAAAACTCATTTTAATTTTAATCTTTTGTAATTTTAAACTTTTGTTTTTGTTTAAAATTATGTGTAATTTTAATTAAACAATATTTTTTTTTTCATTTTCTTTCAATAAAAAAATTAACAAAAGATTTACTTTACGTAAAAGATTCCCTTATTTATATATAATAACTACTTTAGAATTATTATTAAATAAACTTTAACTGCACCAGAATATTAGATTGTTTAATACAGAATTATAATAGATGGAATTTAATCAAGTGTTTAACTTAAATTGTACTACTGTTAAAGATTCTTATGTGTGTTTTTTTTCTTATTTATTTCATAAGGGAAAAAACAAACAGAAAAATATTATTATTTACTATTATCTTTATTTGATTTTTGTTAACTATAATAGTTGTTCAAATCTATTTTAAAATCATATTATAATTACTATTTTAGTTTATATTTCATCTTATAATAGTTAATTCATAACTTAAGTGATTATAAAAATTCTCTTTTCTCCATTTACATCAAAAACTTTTTTTATGAAGAATTATTATCATTTCCACAAATTGGATTCCAATATATTTATTATACATATACAAAATTGGCCAACAGGAGAGGTGTTTTGTTCCATCAGAATAACGCCAGGCCACACATGTCTATTGTAACTTGCCAGGAACTCCAGGAGATTGAATGCATCCAACATATACTCTGGATCTGGCATCAGCGATTATCATGTTTTTGTTGCCTTCCAAACTTCTTAAGTGATAAAAAAAAATTGGCACCAAGCGAAGATTTTGAAAATCGATTACTGGAATTTTTTGCCAATAGAGGCCAAAATTTTTAAGAGAGAAACATTATGAGGCTACCTGTAAAATGGCGACAGATTATAGAGCAAAACGGTGCACATTTGACCAAGATTGGTTATCTGAAAAATTCTAAATACAGTCTTGAAGTTCGCGTAAAAATAATGGATCTCATTCCCCCCCCCCAACCTAATATAATGTTATTGAAATAAATTTCTTATATCACACAGGAGCTTTTTTTGGATAAATTATTTTGGTCTGCTTGAAATTAGAACCTATTGTATACAGATGGCCAAAGTGGTCATGTCCGTGGTCGCAAACTCGTGGTCGGCGCTGTCGAGTCACGAATTAGACCACTAGTGCCACTGAAGACAAGCCATGTAGATGGATTGCTGTCGAGGTCCAAAATCCTCCCATTGATGTAGTATGGAGGTAGGAGAGAAGAATGACCACTTAGAATTTGTCCTCGTGACTCAACTATAGTTTAAAATTACGAGGTCATTCACAAATAGCCCTCATGTTTAAGAGTGTGATGTTGATAAATAATCATTGACTCTTTGCTATATATAAAGCTATACAGCATTTTAACATAAATAATATAAGTACAAAGGTGATCTCTGGAAAGTTTAAAATCAGATATTTAAAATTCACTTGTTTCATTTCCATGCAAAAGGGAAAAAATGAAGCACAATCAGAATGATTTAGGTTTAATTTTACAAGAATGTTTTATGCTTCTAATATAAAACAATAACTGAGAGATGTAGTTCTTTTAAAATTATTGACAGGGCATGACTGTCTGAGATCTCATCTCTACAGAATTGGTATCGCCTACTCACCGGACTGTAATCTGTGTGACTCTGGTCAGCCTATGACCATTGAACATTTGGGCTTGTGCACTGCACTAATTAGTCTTAACTCTACTGCCGAAAAATATTGGAAAACACGTGCACTAATGGCATTGGTGCTATTGTAGTGCGACATTTGTAAAATAAAATACAAAGCAATTATATATATATACGTTTATATATTTGTTGTCCTAAGTCAGCAATGTTTATTGCAGCATCTACTTTATAATTTTTAATCTCGGTTACTCATATGTCCTTCATTGTGTGATTTTCCTACTGTCTATGTGTTTTTCGAATGTGACTGATGGATGTTATCTCTTGTTTGTAGAGAATAAGCCTATATATATATATTGTTCTTTATAAAATTACATTTAAATAGTTACAACTTGAGAAAAGTTTATGCAGAAGTTTACAACATTAATATATAACCCAAATTTGCATTAATATGCGTATAACATCAATATAATCCGAATACATCCATTTTAAGACTAATATAACTCCAACTCCTAACCAATACTACTATCAAACTTTATGCAAAACTCTACCCAATAATAAAATAACTTTTAAAACGTGATCTTAATATAAATAATACAAATACAAAGAACAACTTTAGAAAATTTCACATAATCCCTTTTATTGCCGCACGAAAGGAAAACAAAAACGAAGTTCTGTAACCAAGTTTAATTTTCTACTAAGAAGTTCAAAATGAAACTGGTTTCAATTAAGATTCGAGAAGTGATATTATGGAATATATGTCTTAGATTTCATTAAGAATGGAGGCTCATTAGTTCGAATTGAAATGAGGTAATGCTGTGCTGATTCCGGATTTGATCGAAGTCAATACGCCTCAAAGTGATCAGACTAATTATTCGTCAGAGAGATCGTGCTGGAATTATTACTCCGCTTGTAGATTACACATAGAATATTAAAGCGATAAATATATCGAAGATACTATTGCTATTCTAAAGGGGGATTGGTATACTGTTGAACGAGGGTTCATTTGAATTTTCGTAGCGATAGTATTCGTTTTTGCTGCTCCGCACATACACGAAATTTTTAATATGTTTAATTCATTTTTTGAGGAGAGAAAAGGCTTTGAGTTAATTTTAGTAAATTCTTGATTATACAACGTGTCCGAAAAAGATTATCTGAACGCGGTCACCTGGTGCTTTTGCCAATTACATAGGCAACCTGTCACCATTAGTTGTGTATGTTAACGTTTAATTGAGTTCTTGTCCAGTAGACAAATTGTCACCTAAAGTTGCGTTTAACTGTGATAACAGACATCGTTTTTGCGTATTCCACAGCACAAAATGCCTTCTGTGGTTTGGTGGATACAACGTTGACAATTTTCTGCACACAGGAAAGAAGGATATTTTAAGACTTGGAGCATCTAGTACACACACAGGGATGGCGAACCATTGGCACTCGTGCTATTGATGGCACGTGGCATAATATTTTGAGCGCACCACCGATCAAAACGATTTGCATTTTAGTTTAGAAACTCTATTATTACAAGGAGCCCCAAACATGAAAAACTAGTTCAAAGAGTAAGATGTACAAGAGAAACCAGACAAAGAAATAGTTTTTGAATAATTTATTTCCCTAACTGACTATTCAATCAAGAAATTTCCAGCAAAATTTTCTCAGTTCAAAGAATTATCATAAACGCTTACATTTATTATGTACCCTGATGAGACATCATTTGAAAAACTAAACTTACCCCAATTTAATTGGTTGTACATTGAAGAATTTGAAATGCAACTTGGTGATTTCTATTCAAAAGCGTATTGAAACAAGGAAAAAGTTGGAATTGATTCAAACAGAAAGATTAACAAGCAATATAAGTAAAAATGCCAATACCGAAATTTTGGAAACATTTAACTCGATTCTAGATACATTTAACTGTTTGAAGAAGCAGGCTCATGCTATTTCAACCATATTTTCATCGACCTATGCCTACGAGTCATTATTTTCAGAGATACATAGCATTTAAGACTCGCTTAGAAACCAGTTGGAAGATGACTCCAATTCAGCATGCATTCTGCTAAAAGCACAACATCTTACAATCCTAATATAGGTTATTTGTCATGTATAATCTGCAACAACAGAAATCACACACACTAATGTTACTTAAATTTAATTACATGTATAACTGAAACAATTACTAATATACAGTACAAAATGTATATCTTCGTAGTAAATAAAAAGTTTTGAGTTGTTAGTATTTTGCTTTATTATTTTCCCAATAATCACAAATCAAAGTTATTTGACGGCATGTCTGTACCTTATTAAGCATTTCTTTAGAAAAAATGGCACGTTGATCCATAAAGGTTCGCCACCCCTGATCTAGTAGCTTTCAGGCCAATTTTCACCACTCTCACTGGGTACCTAGAAAAAAAATAAAGAAAAAGGGTACAGGTTTTTTTTGGACACGGTGTATATCCAGAACAAAAGAGAAATAGTGGATGACGAAAATTTTGGTTTTATGTGCGATATTCAAAGAGAGTGTGCAGAACAGGGATTCAAACCGTATTTTTTTTTTCGTTCGGTTCAACTGAAAAAAAAATATCGGTTCAGTTCCGAATGAATAATTTTATTTTATGTATATTTTAATTTGCACTAAAAATGTAATTCTATAGCAAATAAAAAATGTAATTCTATCAAAATTTAGAAGATTTTATTCATCTTTGTTGAGATCCGTTAAAAACTGGTTTTGTAGAAATTGACTC
>BMAV01005093.1:141621-152531 GCA_019973955.1 Trichonephila inaurata madagascariensis
TTTTTTTGAACTCTTGAAATTTAGCAGTCGAGTGTATTTTATTAACCTTTTAGCGGTCAGTGGTTAATAGGTCTAACCACATATTTAAAAAATTTTCTCCAAGCGGGTTATGGACATTTAGTCCATCCACATGAGTTAATTGAAACTAAAACGCATAAAAATCAATACGGATGGCAGGACGATACCTTTTTTTGCATTTCACGTTTTTTGATGGGTAGTTCAAAACAGTTTTTCTCGGTGTAAATCTACAATTTGAAAGGTTTTATTTAGGTTTTTGGAAAGCTTTTATATGTGGATAGAGGCTCTATCCACTGCCCATATAGAATGGAAAAATGACCTAGAAATTTTCGCTTTTTCTACACACTTATAATCATGTGAGAATGTTGGGAGTCGAATTATAAACCAACTTTGTTTACAATATGTGGTACAAAATTCTCGGTTTCGAAAATCTTTCATTACAGCTTTTCTGCTCGGAAAAAAAGTTTGCTTATTATAAAGTTCCACAGTAAATAGCTCATCAAATTTGTAAAATAACTAACTTAATTCTCAAAAATATATTACTTTATTTCTAACTTTTTATACTAAAATTAAATAAAGTATAAAATGTGGATATGTACTAATTTCGGTGTATATTCTAAGTATTATATATATATTCTTAGTAAGAACTCTATGTTGTACAATTATTCTATTATTATTTAATTACACTTATACTTTGTAAATTGTTATTGAAATAGCTATTACATAAATGTCAATTTTTCATAAAATGTTTATTGTAATGTGATTCATTATTTCTGTCCTGAAAAGTAAGTTAAATGTCCTAAGTGCGCAGTGGCTATAACGTCTAGCTACCACCCAGGAAAAAAGCCCTTGATCAGATATTTTTTATGACTAAATAATGTTTATAGGGGATGAGAATATTACATTTATCAAGTACTTTATTACAGAAAAGTGTATTTTAGTTTTGTGCCCGTTAAAGGGTTAAGTACAAAGATGACTGCATTTTTAAAGAATTATATATCCTTCAAAAAATATTACCGTTCATCGTATATTTCCGAATATAAACTGTATGTGTCAAGAGTGTGTTTTTCCTTCTACCCAAAATTTGGTACCCGTTTATATGCCGAGTTAAAAAAAAATGTTCCAATAATTTACCAACAGAGCGAAAGTGTTGCTTATTGGGTAAAAGGAGTGAAATATTTTGCAATTAAATTGTTGTTAGGTAAAACGTCTTTGGTAGCTGTTTTATTTGCGTAACTCTATCTGAGAAGCTAACACACTTTTTTTCATTAATTTGCTATCTTGTAAAATATCTGTGTTAGTCATACTTTCTGCGTAATTCTTGTGTTTGGAAAATGAGCAGGTAGAAAAATTCATATACAGCAAGGGATCGTCGATCGGTGCTTCATGTCCTGGAGGAAATAATCCTATTCACAGAGATACTTCAATGAGTGAATGTGAATTTCACGAATTAGTCGGAAACTCGGATTCTGACTGTTTTGAAGGATTTATGTGACTTATTTTTCTTCTTTTACAGTAAAAGTTCAATTCAAAAAGCCCAAAAAGTTGAAAGATTTAAGTAGCTTGCACATGGCAAAAGGAAAATGTTTTAAGAACCATTTTTCCTAAACTACTTTTTTCCCCGCGATGAGCGGATTCATATATATATATATAAATGAATATTTATGAATATATATATATATATATATAAACCGAATCTCTTATCTTCACTTTAAAAAAAGTTTAAAAGTGCTCGGCTTATACACGGAAATATACAGAATATGATGATAAAATGCACGTTTAACATAAGAATTTATTTAATTTATTTTTAATTCGTGTTAATTAAAAAATAGTCAAACGAGACTATTCAAATCATTTAAATTTACTGATTTTAATATTTTCCTTCTAAAAATATATTATACTTATTTTTATAGGTTTTTTTTAAATAGTATTTTGTAATTATATTTAAATAGCTGTGTAATGGCCACGCATCATAGGTTTTATTTTTTTCGGCATTTACCTTGACTTTTGTTTGGTTTTTTTTATTACCTACTGTTAGTTCACTCTCTTTCTATATACATATCTTGTTCAAATTTTCAAACGTAAATAAAATACTTTCCAATCATCCATTGAAGTTCAAATCCTTTTCTTACACTTGTAGTGAGTCACACTTGATGTTAATACAGTTTTTTTTCAAATAATAATTCATTAATTAAATTAAAAAATGAATAAATAGCAACAAACAAAAATAATAGCCCAACAGCATTATAGAAAGGAAAATCATTCGTTGTGTTCCTGAAGCGCATTGGAAAGCACGTTGAAGTTCTAATCCAATGATCGTGGGTTCGAAACCCACCTGCGATGGACTAATTTCTGAGAATATGATTTCTTTTTTACTATATTATTTTATTAGAATAATTAAATTTAATTAATGAATAAATAGTATTAAACAAAAATGATAGTTCAACACCCTATATAGAAAGGAAAATGGAAAATTGCAAGGAAAATCGCTTTTTATTTTGTCACTTACTATTGTGATTCTTTCATATGTATATATATTTATATTAATTGTAATTATTTAATAAAGAGTCGCTAAAATATATAAAATGTTTCTTTGTTTACCTAAGTAGGAATTGACTTAATTTTTTTTATATTACTTGTTATTTATTACAAGGAATAGGCTTGCATTAAAATATAATTATACTCCTTATTATTCATCTTGGTAAAAAATTTCTGAAAAATGACTTTAGATCTTAATTAGTATGTTATTCAAAATTCTTTTGCGAAAAGGAATTTCTCCACCACTTGGCTAAATTCACAAACTAATTACGATAAAAATTAATTTTTCCTTTAAATACAAACCTATCTGTTTTGGTATTGTGACTTCTGCAAGATTTGCAAGAAATTTGCTTCCTTTGAGAAAACAGCAGGGCAATACATTCAACTGTATCCATACGAGTGAACAAATATTTGCCAGAGCTCCGGGCGATTTTGACATCAAAGGGGAGCGAAAGTAATGCTCTCCTAAAACGAAGTGTAATTTTATCATAAATGGAGAGAAGGATCGATATTTTCCATGGAACATTTAGATAACCAAATTGTTCATTTAGATAAATAGGCAGAACTCATTTTGGATTAAGACTGATATTTTACTTTTCGAGAAAATATGATATACTCGAGAAAGCTCTTAATTCTGAGGAATATATGAATTACTACTTGTTTATATATTTATCATTTAAATGATGTTGTTTACAGGATGGATAATGAATTCTTTAAATATTGTTTAAGACGTGGATTTAAAACATAATAATATATGCCTTGTCAACATAATAAAAATATTTCCGATGCCTTATGAAATATTTTATTGTAGAATGTACAGTAATACCCAGAACTTACGCAATAGGTAGGACTGAGTGATAACCACTTAAATCAAATTCGTGTAAGTCTGGGCATAATTTCTCATGTAAATACATATAAATTATTTTTAGTAGGGGCTGAAGACGAAAGTAAAAAATAATCTAGAAAAAAAAATGTTCAATAAAATCTTAGATAACATAAACAAAATCGCAAGCCGAAGTTTTTTTTTTATGTCGAAAGTTTCATAAAATCTACAAGTAGTCTGTAGGTTAAAAAAAATTTTTTCCCTTGCAAAATTTTCTCGTAACATGCTAATAAATTTTTTATTCCTTGTTTAGTTGAAAAAATACTCTCTTTGTTGGAGTATGTATTTTCTAAAATTTGTAATCCTTTTTCAGTTAAACTGAGACCTTCTGTCCAATTTCCAACCATCATTCGATCTTCTGATAGAATTGGGTGTTAAGACTCAAGCTCTTCAATGTCTTTCTCATGCATTTCTATGAGTTCATCAATTGTCAGTACCTGATTGTGGGAATCCAGTAGTTCTTGAACGTTATCCCTATCTACTTCTAAATTTATTTATCTGACAATATCAAAATATCCTTCAATTGAATTACGTATTTCATCACACTGGTACCGATTCCACCTGAATTTCAGTGGTGAAAAAAAAAAGGACGAATTGACGAGATTTGAAAATCGCATAACTCCGAATTCGCGTGTGTCGGGGTAGCGTAAAAATCGAGGCCTTACTCTATTTGATTCTTTATGTAGCTATAAGACTTTATAATGCAGTGGATAAGAGAAGTTAATTAGTTAATTTTCCCGTGTCAGACACGGGCGAAAGTTACCGGCAAGTTTCCACATGCCCGTATCCCATACGGGTGTTTTTCTATCTCGCGTTATTTTATTTCTAATGGCCGTCTTAGATCCGTTTTAGTGAAAAAGGATTGGCTACATTATAATTAAACTCTTTATACTGTTTAATCTATATTAAACTATTTATAAAAAAAAATTATCCTTAATTTACTAAACTACAGTAATATCTAGAATTACGCAATCCGGAGTTACGTGATTTTCAAATCTCGTCAACTCGTTTTTTGTTTCAGGAAAAAAATTGAGTCTTTAAACCCAGTTCAATCAGAAGATAGAATGATGGTTGGAAATTGGACAGAACTGAGTTTAATTGAAAAAAGGGTTCTAATTTTTTAAAATATTGACTCCAACAAAGAGCGTCATCAAAGCAAGGAATAAAAAAAATTAGTAAAATAATTTAACAAAAACAAATAATAAACAAAATTAATAAAAATTATTACCTACGAGAAAACTTTTAGGGAGTAAAGAAAAATCTTTGAGCCAGCAGACTACTTTGTTGGATTTTTTGAAAACTTTTACATAGCAAGTAATATGAAAAAAAAAAAAAATTAAGTCAATTCCTACTTCGAGTGGATGAATAGAAAGTATTTTATTACGATTGAAAATTTGAATAAGATATATATATATATATGCATAAATATACATATAGGGAGTGAGTGAACTAATAGTAGAATTGAAAAAAGAGCCCGATTTGTCTGCATTGTTGTAACAATGCACACCCGATTTGGCTGAAAAATAGGTTTCGATAGGTTGTTTTACCAGTTATATTGTTACAACAATGGAGACGACTCTAAATTGGTGTCAAAAACCAGTAATTGAATTAATTAAATTTAATTAATGAATTAATATTTGAAAAAACTATATTAACATAAAGTGTCATCCAGTGCAAGTTTAAAAAAATGTATTTGTACTTGAAGGGATGAATAGAGAGTATTTTATTATAACGATTGAAAATTTGAACAAGATAAATATATAAATAAATAAATATATAGAGAGAGTGAGCTAAAAGTAGGAATTGAAGAATAACTTCGATTTGCGATTTTGTGTTTGTATTATCGAAGATTTACGAAATTTTTTTTTCTCAATTATTACTTACTTTCAGCTTTGGCCCCAAATAAAAATAATGTATATATATTTATGTGCTGAATTATACCTCGACTTCCATGAATTCGACTTACACGATTATCATTCAGTTCCACCTATCGAGTAAATTCGGGGTATTACTGTATTCGGTAATTTTTCCGAATACTTGCTCTTGTATGAAAGAAAATTACACATAAAGAAATTGAAGTACAAATGCTCAAATTTAAGAATTCCTTGGGATTATGATTTGTATTAAAATGGTTCCATTAAGAATTTCATAAATTTTTAATTACCTAAAATGGATAGTGACATTAAACGGGCTAATACGCAAGTACTAGAAAGATAACGTGATTATACTATAACTGTTGATCGTATAATTCAGCCGTCAAAACACAAATAAGATGTAAAAAGACTTCAGTATATATATATAAATTCATATATTTAATTAATAAAAAATTTCATTTACAAAATTTTTTAAAAATTTCAGATTGCCTTTTTTGTAACTTTAATATCACAAATAATTATAATTTTTATAGTTTGATTCTCCTAAACTGTCTTTGTCATGGTTCTTTTTGAAGTGATAACTTCTTCAGGCACGTTTTGCTGGAGAGTGAACTTGAATGATGCGTTTTAAAAAGCCAAACATTGTTACGCTAGAGTTTGTAACACTCGTAACAATGGATCGGAATTTTCCGTAACAATGAAAAGTCCTTTAAGACTTATTATAAGTAAGAGAAAACACATTCTCAACAATTGGTATATGTTGCACTATCACGAGAAACAAGTCTTGAAAGGCTTTACATTGTTATGGAAAATTCCGAACCAAAATTCTTCCATGGCTAAGAGAATCTACAAATCTCAGATATCTACAAAATGAATTGATAAGGTTATCTCAAAACAAACTTAAAACAATCACGGATATCTTTACAAATTTCATTTCCTCAAAAAGGCAACATTAATATATTCTTTAAATCGTCAAAGTTTACATGCACATGCCTTGGATCTCGATGACAGTGTTATGCACCATGTAACTATATTACTTTTAACACAGAAACTTGATAAGTAATGAAGAAAACATAGATGTTCAAATTTTCATTGTATTGCTAAATTCCAAAGACACAATCACAGAGCTAGTGGAGTTGCTATATATAAAAATAAGGGAGATATGACAACTTATGTCACTTCAGAAATGGATGTAGCATCAAATATTACTGAATCATTTTGGTTTAATGAGTCATGTATCGGAGAAATTTGTGCAGAGAAATGCAGAGCAGAAAATGGACAAACACAATTCTAATGGTTACTATTTATATTTCTCTAAATTAAAGTGCAGAGAAAATTATCGAATTTATTCACAAAAGTTAAGTTGCCTACACTGTGAAGCCGGATCAACTCTTCTGAACAAATTGCCTATTATTTTAAGTGGGGATTTTAATGTTGATTTTTCAAAAGACAAATCAAGGCTTTTAGTAGATTTTTCAAAAGCAAAATTCAATTTATTTATGTCAAATGATCCAAATGAAAGCACGATAAAGTACGGAACAACACTTGATGCAGTTTTTTGTAGATATTTAAATAATTTTGAAACAAAAGTATTTATAACATATTTCAGCTACCATAAACCTATTGTTTCCATCTTAGAATACAATTAATTCACAAATAGTGTATATTTTGCAAAAAAATATTACTTTATAGTACAGACATATGAATAAATAATTTTATAGGACAATACTAATATCCCTTTTATTTTATTCACCTAACTAATCCCTGAAATAACTTTACAAAATTTGAAGTTACCAGTTGTATAGTGTGGTCGGTCATAAGCACACATATTCTTTTTTTCAATTCCTACTATTATATAGCTCACACTCTCTATATATTTATTTATTTATTTATCTTGGGGGAATTTTCAATCGTTAATAAAATACATTTTAAAGCGCTCAATTGAGCTGAAATTTATATACATGATTATTTTGGATGACAATACAATTTCAATTAACAAAAATTAATTGATTAAAACTAATTATTTAAAGAATTACAAATACAGTCACGTTGGCAGCATTTTTGGCGACTCTTTTGGTGACTTTTGTCAAAACTTGAAAAGGTTTTTTTCTCACGTTTTGAAGCATTCAGTTGACCTGAAATTTTATAGACACGATTGTTTTGGATGACAATACGATACTTTAATGATAATTAATAAAAATTAATTACCACTTAATGTTGTGATTCTGTACTATGTATATACATATTTATAGTAATTGTAACTATTTAATAAAGAGTAGCTAATATATAAAATTTTTCTTTGTTGATCTAAGTAGGAATTGACTTAAAAAAAAATTTATATTACTTGTTTTATTTTGTAATTGTTGATTTCCAACAGTACTGTGAAGCTAAATATACATTTTAAATAGAAGAAACCAAAATATTTTAACCTAAAGGAATGAGTCAACAAAAAATTAAAAGAAGAAGTGTAGACCGTATTATTTTTGAAACATTTTGGCTTGCAAAGAACTGAAACTTGTTTAATAAATTGTCAGCCAGAGCTTTTCGCTGAGATTTAGAATGGATGCTCTAAATGAGTCTTTGAATTTTTTAACTTAAGTAATGCTATGTTCTTCAGACCGAGCTTAAAGAAATGTTTTTGGTCTTTGTAATCACACTGTCAACTAGAATTGTTTTCTTTTTCTAAACATTTGAAGTGAAATCAAGTTTCTGTCCTATTTCTCTAGATCAGGGATTCTCAACCACTGTGCGCGGCACTTTTGTGTGCTGCCAATTTTTTTTTTTTTTTAACTTTTAATTATACTCTGAGAAACAAACAAAATTTGGAACTGAATATAGAAAGAAACTAAGGGTTTTCGTAGTATCCAGGATAAATTCGAGGATAAATGGATATAAAAAAAAGAGTATGTGTGCTTATGACCACACGATAGAAGTAATAACTTCAAATTTTGTAATGTTATTTCAGGGATTAGTTAGGTGAATAAAAAACAAGGAGGTATTATTATTGTCCTATAAAATTATTTATTCACATGTCTGCACTCAAAAAGTAATATTTTTTTGCGAAATATACAATCATATTTGATAATTAATTAATAAAAGAAGGAAACAATAGGTGTATGGCAGCTGAAATAGGTTATAAATACTTCACATTCAAAATTATTTAAATATCGAAAAAAAAAAGCTCCGTCAAGCGTTGCTCCGTACTTTGTCGGTCTTTCATTTGTATCATTTGACATAATTAAATTGAATTTTGATTTTAAAAAATCTACTAAAGGCTTTGATTTGTCTTTTGAAAAATCTACATTAAAATCCCCACTTAAAATAATAGGCAATTTGTTCAGAAGATTTGTTTCCGGCTTCGCACAGTGTAGGCAACTAAATTTGTGTGAATGAATTCGATAATTTTCTCTACACTTTGATTTGGTGAAATATAAATAGTAACTATATTACAATTATTTGTCCATTTTCTGCTCTACATTTCGCTGCAAAAATTTTCTCCGATACGTGACTCATTAAACTCAAGTGATTCAGTAGTATTGTTGCGAGTAGTATTGTTATACCATTCAATAATACTGTTACCATTGTTACGAACGTTACAAACTCGAGCGTAACAATGCTTGGCTTTTTAAAACGCATCATTCAAGTTCACTCTCCAGAAAAACGTGCCTAAAGAAGTTATCACTTTAAAAACTTTGATTGGGTTCGTAATCCATTTGAGATAACGGATACATTTATACATCAATTAACTTTGAATGAAGAGGAGTAACTAATTTTGAACTGTAATAATCGAGATTTAATTTCAAAACTTTCGGAAGAATCAGTTAATTCACATTTTGGATCATAATTAGAGGCAATTATCTCACAAAGCCAAAAAAGCTTTACAAATATTGTTACACTTTTCTAGATCATACCTGCGTGAATTCGGATTTTCAGCATTAACAAATATAAAAAGGGAAAAAAAAGATAGAGAATTTTATTAAGTGTAGATGACTAAATGAGAGTGGCATTATCATTTTTGCGACCATAAGCAAAATTATCAAAAACCATCTAGCTCAAATTTCTCATTAAATGTATATTTATAATTAATTTATAAAATTAAGTACTCAATAAACATTTTGTTGTCTTTGTCGTTCTTATTATTTTATTTAACATTGAAAATTACTATCATGAACTATAGATATGACACTTCAGTAAGTAAAATTATTTTAAACTTATTTTATTGTTAGTTTGCTGCCAAATTTTAAAATTGTTAAAAGTATGTACAACATTTAAAAAAAGTTTGAGAATGCCTGCTCCAGATCTTTCACAGAAAACTTTCTTTTGAAAACATTTTTCGTCAGCTTCACAGAATATTTGAACTTTTCGCCATTATGCTTTCGTTAGCCATTTTAGCTTGAAATTCATTTCTTTATATAAATGTTTATTTTCAATTTTACCCTAATTATTTCTGTATTAAATAAATTATAGTTTAAAAAAACTAAAAAGCACGCTTTTATGGTTAATCGAACTAAAAGTAAAAAAATAATTATTTATACAAGAATAAAATGATTTACGAGAAAGTTAATATCATTGGGATAAAAACGTACTAGAGTTCTATTCCGAAATGCTGAGTTAGTGTATAAATTTAGTACAAAGCACACACACCCGCTTTTATCCCAATAACATTAATTTTCTCGTAAACTATTTTATTCTTATATTAAGAATTATTTTTTTACTTTTATTTCAATTAACCATAAAAGCTTGCTTTTTAGTTTTTTTAAATTATAATTTATTTTTCAGTTCGATCTATAATAAAAGCATGTATATATTTAATTTTATAAACTCTCATTTATTCATACACTTTTTATATTAATTTTTGCTTGTCCATCCCTGAGTTAGAACAATTTTTTTTCCACATGCACGAGTCTTTTTTTTATTATTATTATTATTTCCATTTTCAGAAAGACTGGACAGTTGTTTATATTTTTAGAAAATACTGATGGCAAAAAAAATGTTTTCGCTGTTAGGGTTACTCTTAATCTTTTAGTCGCCAAATCTAGAAATAGTGTATTGAATTAATCGCCAAATCTGGAAATCGTTATTCCTGATTATCATGATCAGGACAATGGAACAAATTATGAAATTATTGTACTGTCATCGGTCCTTGACAAGTGTGCAAAATTTCGAATTAATCTGACCTTTTAAAGTGGGTAAAAATCGAGTTCAAATATTCCGTTACATACAAGTGAAACTTATAAAAGCGTGTTAAAAAAGAAAAATTCAGATAGTAATTTTCGAAAAGTATCTGTTTGCTATTGATAGAACAAAAGCGCTTAAAGCTCCACTTAAGCTCTCACCTTAGCGATGTTACTGTAGAACCAAGGTGTAAAGAGGCTGATGCACGTTAAATCTGTAGCCATACAAAATGCTCACGTTGGCGTAATGTGGAAGCTTGGAGATAGTAATGCCAGGTCAAGTATCATCCTCGCCATCAAACTTACGAATTCCGTTGCCAATGGCCCTTGAGTTGCTACAGATTGTAAATACATAAATAAGAAAACTAAATCAAACCACTTGGAACAAGAAAGAAAACAACAGTACTTTTTTTCACTGCCGAA
>BMAV01005093.1:152541-185609 GCA_019973955.1 Trichonephila inaurata madagascariensis
GTACCTTTTTCTTCTACGAATGACAACAATAAAGTTAAATATAAAAAAGAGGTACTTACGTATTACCACAACAATCGCCAACACTCAAGATAATTCGCCAAGTTGGCAACCCCGATTTCGCATGGGTCGTATGCGATGAACTGGCAGTCACGTGCTTCGTTTCATATAATATCGCCAATACGGTTGCGATAATACGTAAGCAGAAATAAAGATTCAATAAAAGGAGAAATGCCTCAAACCGATTTGTAAACCACTTGACAAAAGATGGCAGCATCCTAATTGCTTCAATAATCTTTAAAATTTAGGTACTTTTCCGTTTCGCCAAGGCAGATGCTAACGTCACCAAAAATGATACAACCGACGCCAAACTGAATATCCCCTTTGGTAACCTTTTACTACCCCATTTTCAAAACAAGTCGTGGTCTTTTCCCATCAGTAACTTCTTGGTACTTATGTATTATCGCAACAATCGCCAACGTTCAAGATAACTCACCAGATTGGCAATCCCAATTTCGCAATTGACAATCATGCGCTTCGTTTCATATAATGTCGCCAATAGGTTGTGATAAGACTAGTTAAAGTGTAGTATAGAGGGGCCACTTGGCGCAGTCCTTTTTTTTTTTGGTGACTAAAACCAATCGCCAACTTCTCTAGGAATTATTTATTATTTATTTTATAATGAATTCGATATCTCACCATGACATTTAGAAAAAAATCGCCAAATCCGAAAAAAAATCGCTAAATTCAAAGTGGCCCCGCTATGCTACCCTTGAACTGACGTCAGTACCAATTTCTTTTTTATAATACATCAAAAATGGATGCAAAACCAATGAGAACTAATATTTATTTATATTTTTATGTGTATATTGTGTGTCGTCGCCAATAGCACCAGTTTAGCGAGATTTGCGTCAGCGAAACGGAAAAGCATTCTATTTTCTTTCCTCTTCTTAAATTAATTTTTTTCAAAGTTATCTAGTCTCGAAATTTTCAGAAATATTTATTTTAAAAGGTACTCACCTCTTTGAAAAAAAAAATAACATTTGCGAAATATCAGCAGCTTTATATATCAGAAAAGTAAAGGGAGTCACTAAGTGCATCAAATTTATATTGATGAGCCTAGTTTTCCTTGTGCAAGACTTGATTATATTCAGTTGATACAAAGGGATTAAAGACCGTTGCCAGAGTAAGTAATCCGGTTCAATCCGGATTCACTCACATTTTAAACTAATCTGATTAAATGGTAATTCAAATAGGGAAATGAAGGTCTAAATGTTAAACTTAGATACATCTTCGATGAAAATTTTCCTGTGCCATGTGATAAATTGTACTTATCAACATATTTAATTCCTTATCGAATAGAATTAAACGAAAGATAGTTGAAGATTCTCTTGTCTTAATCAGTATAAAATTTTATATATATTTATTTGAATTTTGTTTGTATACGATATCATTTTAGTACGTTACATCTATAAAATGTTTAAGGTCTTGTAAGCAATACACAACACAAATCTTAAATAAGTGTGTGATAAATATTTATCTTTCAGATTGTACAGGAGATTAAACTTGTCGTTAAATGATTGGTAAAATATGTAGTAAACTTTTCCTTTTCGCCGGCACAAATCTCGCCAAGCAGGAATTATTAACGACAAAACACAATATACGCATAAAAAAATATTAATAAATGTTAGTTCTCATTGGTTTTTCATCCATTTTTGATGTATTATGAAAAAGACTTGGGTATACTTAAGTATTATCACAAACTATTGGCGATATTATATGAAGCGCAGCACAAGGTTGCCAATTCAGTACGTACGACACATAGGAAATCCGGATGAACAACTTGGCGAATTATTAATAGAGTTAGCGATTGTTGAGATAATACGTATGTACCAACATGTGATAATTAGGTACTATAGCAACAATGCCAACGTTCAAGATAACTCCCCAAGTTGGCAACACCGATTTCGCATGTGTCGTACGCACTAAATTGGCAACCATGTGCTTCGTTTAATATAATGTCGCCAATATGTTTCCGATAATACGTAAGCACCAAAAATTTTATAAGAAAAGACCGTTACTACTTTTGAAAATGTAGTAGTAAAAGGTTATCAGCGGGAATATTCCATTTGGCGTCGGTTGCATTCTCTTTGGCGACTTTATCGCCTGATATGGTGAAACGGAAAAGTACCAATAATTATATTTAAAACAAATACCATTCAATTTCATTTTCATGCACAAAGATTCCAATTAAAGAAATATCAGAATATTTATCAAAGAAAAGACTTAAAGTATCTGATTACATTCGAAACCATGACTTTAAAAGAAAACGTATAGAGGATTTTTTTTTTTTTTTTTGAAGTGATAACTTTTTTAGGCAAGTTTTGCTGCAGAGTGAACTTGAATGATGCGTTTTAAATAGCCAAACATTGTTACGCTTGAGTTTGTAACGCTCGTAACAATGATAACAATACTACTAAATCATTTGGGTTAAATGAGTCATATATCGGAGAAATTTGTGCAGCGAAATTTAGAACAGAAAATGAACAAATTATTTTGATGGTTACTATTTATATTTCATCAAATCAAAGTCGAGAAAATTATCGAATTCATTCCCAAAAATTTAATTGCCTACACTGAAGCCGGATCAACTCTTCCGAACAAATTGCCTATTATTTTAAGTCTAGATTTTAACGTAGATTTTTCAAAAGACAAATTGAAATCTTAAGTAGATTTTTTTAAATCAAAATTTAATTTAATTATGTCAAATTATCCAAATGAAATCAAGACAAAGTACGAAACAACGCTTGGTGGAGTTTGTTTTAGATATTTAAATAATTTTAAATCTAAATTATTTATAACCTATTTCAGCTACCATAAACCTATTGTTTCCTTCTCAGAATACAATTAATTCACAAATTAAATTAATTCATTTTATTTTTAAATTAAGTGCATTTTTTGTATACTTATGTAAGTAACTATTTTTTGGCAAAATGTACATTTTAGAGAAAGTTACTGAAAAAAACAAAATTTGGCAACAAAGGCTTGCATGAACAGATTAGCTCGAAACACGTGATTTCTTTCATCGGGTAATATGATGTCACGTAATTTTTTGAACTGATTGTCTAGAAACAAGTGATAGACAATATCGTATGACTATAAAATCACATGAATTTAGTCCGTACGATAACATTAGACAGACTACCAAAGATGCAATTGGCGCAATTCGAAAATCACGTCAAAAACGAGAAGCGTTCCGATATAAAATTTGTACCACATTTTCTAAAATTATCAATCAGTTGACAATGGTTCATTTGAATTTTGTATCATATTATTAACATATTGGTTACACGAATCATAAAGACAAATACGGCAAAACATAGCAAATTTATCAAATTCTGAATTCTACCAATTATTAATATTATAAATAACAAATAATGATGAAACCCCATTATAATTAAATTTTTTATCATTATATTTGTAGTGAATATATCTTATCGAATAATATCGGCCAGTGTTCGTATCGGCGACAACTTGGAAAAGCTACTACGACTACTAGCCAACACTGACCCTTAGCTGTTAAGCCATTTGGGGACGTGCTGACCAATAGAAGTGAACTTCTAGGAGGAGTTGGTTTTCATCATCATCTTAATGGTAGAGGGCTTATAAAGCTATATAACTTGGAAAAAGAGGCAGTCACAACCCATGGTCCCTCAAATCGATAAATACCAAAAATAAAATATAGAGAGCACACGCCAAACTTTGGGACTTTGGTTCTATCACCTGTTATTCTGGCTGGTATTTCTTGTAATTGGCAAATTATGTAGTATTAATTGTTTCATTATTATTATAAAACGGTTTGGTAATCTATTATATAATATATAAATCTCGCCAAAAACTTGCCAAAATTGTCAATCTGCACCTTATTCTTAAATTTAAGTGGAATATTGGTACATAAACATTAAAGGTTTTGTATTAGCCACGAAATAGACGGAAAGTTAATGATTTATGGAAATTAATTTTATGTAGGGGAACAGATTCAAAGTAAGGGGAAAAGATTTGTTCAACGCCGTCAAAGAGACAATGAACTAAATTCGTGACAGTCACATGATAAATTTAATCACGTAGTCTTCATTAAATTCAAAACTGTCATTAGACTAGTACTTGTTCTACTTGTACAATTTAGATGTAATTTCAAATTTAGCAATTGAGAGAAGTTGTTGAAGTATTAAGATTCAACAAAAAGTGTTCCAAAATTAGAAAGGAATTTTTTATATTGTAAGTGTATCTTTAAATGAAGTCCGTTTTGTTTTCCTATGTGCATAGTTACTGTTGACAAATATGTACTGTCTAAATTCCTACACACACTATTAGCTCACACTCTCTATATATTTATTTATTTATCTTCGTGGAATTTTCAATCGTTAATAAAATACATTTTAAAGCTCTCAATTGAGCTGAAATTTTATATACGTTATTATTTTGGATGATAATACAGTAGTTTAATTATAATTAATAAAAATTATTTGATTAAAACTAATTATTCAAAGAATTACAAATACAGCCACTTTGGCATCATTTTTAGCGACTTAGCGACCCTTTTGGCGACGAAAAGGTTTTTCCTCACATTTTAAAGCGCTCGTTTGAGCTGCAATTTTCTATACACAATTGTTTTGGGTAAAAATACGATAATTTAATTATAATTAATTAAAAATAATTGACTGAAACTGATTATTTAAGGAATTACAGATACAGACACACTGGTTTCATTTTTAGCGACTTGGGTCAAAACTTTAAAAGATTTTTTTCTCACGTTTTAAAGCATTCAGTTGAACTGAAATTTTACATACACTATTGTTTTCGATGACAATACGATACTTTAATGATAATTAATAAAAATTAATGACCACTTAATGTTGTGATTCTATCACATGTATATACATATTTATATTAATTGTAACTGTGTAATAAAAAGTAGCTAAAATAAAATTTTTCTTTGTTGATCTAATTAGGAATTGACTTAAAAATTTTTTTATTTTACTTATTTTAAAAGAAAGTTTCTGCAAAAAGCAAAAGTTGGCTACAGTGAAGCGCTTGAACTGATTGGTGGGAAACACGTGTTTACATTTATCAAATGAACAAAACATCACATGAATTGACGAATGATTCGCTGAAAACACGTGATTGCTGTTATCGTGTAACTATGACATCACATGAATACCATTCTCTAGGGCAAGCAAAAGCTTTTCCAAATTCGTCAATTAATTAATTAACGACACGTCACGAAGCGACCGTCGGAAAATTACCGACGGATCTCTTTAATTTTGAACCACGTTAAAGTAAGGAGCAAAAAAACAAAAAAAAACAAAAAACAAAAAAAAAACGGAGCGGGCATCTTACTTTCCTAATTTCCACTCAAAGCCAACATGTTTCTCGACCCTGAGATCGCAGGTGAAATTTAAGACTCTGAAAGAACAGACATTGCTATGAAAATAAATAAGTTTATTAGGTTCAATCATTTTTCTTTCAATCAAGATTATAAATTGTGGGAGCAATAAAATTTATTGGTTGTATCTTAAATTCATAAGACAATTATACACTTAACTAAGAGTAATCCGATGGAAGAATACCCGTAAAATCTCTCTTGGGTCAATTATATTTCAGTCTAAAGCTTCTTATCCCTTTCACCTACCTAGGCTTCTAAAAGTTACTTTGTTAATCTCAGCGTAATGACTAACTCTAACACTCACACTGCTTGGGTTTAAATAGCACTTAAATTAGGATAAAATCAAGTTATCTTCATGGAAGGCGGTTTTTAATTCAAAAAACAGTTAATGAAGTATTTTCCCAAAAGGATTAGGGAAAAGGCGTGAATAGCACTCGTCATACATAAGATCTTTGAATCTCCATAGATCAAACGTGAAGCAGCATTTCTATATTCCGTGACCTTAGTGACATTCGAACTCGAACCTATTATGGGATGAAAACAACACAGACCATAAGATCGCTATTGTAATCACTCGGCTACCTCAGCCACCAAAGGTCGTTAATACATATGGTTAATACGAAAGTTCCGAAATTAATTTACCACTGCACACACAGAAACTTTATAATTAACTAAAGAGTTAAATTCTATTATAATTCTTTCGAATCGCGAAAAGTTTGTCAAAAATAGACCAAAAGAAGTTTAAAACATTTAAATTTATACAAATACCATGTTGTGTTAGAATGATATTTTCGTTAGTAGTGCCTTATATTTCTTTAATCCCTTAACCCTTTATCTATCGTATTATAATTCACTGCAGTTTTTTTCATGCAATATTTTTTTTGAATCACTACATTGAAAATTAAGGGATATACATAAACAAAATACTCAACTTTGGGAAATTTAATCCGTTCGAGCTAATTAATTAAGGATATTCAACTGTAAAATTAATTATATACACTGTTCACTCTTGAAATAAATAGTCAAATCGTTCTCTAAGGTCTTCATTAACATACAAAAATAAATAAATAAATAAGACACTTAAACTTTGACATTTTTTTTGGAACAAAAATGTCAATCTTCGCAATCCTCTGAAAACGCAGTTTCTGCTATAAAACTATTCGCTTTCCCCACTAAAACACTCATCATAGAACCCGTGCTGCCATATATCTTGGAAGAGTGGACTTAAAAGAATATTCCTGCTAAATATCGTCAGAGTATTCGTAAAAATGGTTATTCTATGTAATTTTAAAGTGAGTTGTACTTATAAGTACCGTCGGTAGATAAAGGATTAGGCAGAAAAGGTTTTCCCAAAATGTCCCCAAAAAAAGGCATTTTTGTTATTGCATATAACTACGCATAATACTCAACAGAATACGAAAATGGAAGAATTTTATTTTAATTTTCAATTTTAAAGTTGATTTTTTTATTTTATAATTGTGGAATGCAAGAATAAAAATGCTCCATCCACGGAGGTCATGAGCTTGTAACTTCCGTTTGCCACTTGGTATGTAAAGCCCGAGATACTCTGGAAAAGCCCACTTTGTCTGTTTTTCTTTGTCTAGCTTTGTAACTAGCTGCAGCTTGCTTTGTATCTTCTTGTCTGCTTCCTGTTATGTCGGAATGCTGTGCGTTTGGCATATAAATGTTTAAATGAAGAATAAATCAGACTTCTTTCAACAAAGGATTGCTTCTTCAGAAACATTTCAATGCAACTACAACAATCTAAAATGTGATTGTATAAGAAATTCTTAACACTCGCCTCGCCCTGTCATTACCAATGGCCACGATTATGTCATATATGCACAAACAATTTGAAGCGAGGTGTAATAAGTCTTACATTACAATGAGGTCAGAGATAATATCGGCGTCTTTGGATTATCCTTCCATTTTCCTTTCTTCTCAAGCAACAAATTGCACATTGCTATGCCAATCGCTGTTCTTTATCGAATATTTTCAAGAATCTAAATTCCTGCCTACAATGAAAAATTCCCGCCTCCACCACAAAGATAATCCCGGATGGGAAGCATTTCAGTACCATGAACAAACTACATCTCTCATATGAGAATTAAAAAATATTTGTAAATCACAGATTGAAAGAACATATGAGTAACCGTACAGTTTTTTAGGCAAACCGGATCTAGCCAGCTTTCTGTAGCCCGTACGGTGTACGGGCAAATCAGTCAAGGGTTAAATGAAATTTATCCATACAACATTAATAGTTTTATGCAGTCTACATATAAAACAAAATTTCGTAATTCCCAAATCTGAAGTTACCTTTCATCTAATACAGAAAAAAACTAATTTTTCAATTCCTACTATTATATAGCTCACACTCTCTATATATTTATTTATTTATTTATCTTGGTGGAATTTTCAATCGTTAATAAAATACATTTTAAAACGCTCAATTGAGCTGAAATTTTATATACATGATTATTTTGGATGACAATACAATAATTTAATTATAATTAATGAAAATTAATTGATTAAAACTAATTATTTAAAGAATTACAAATACAGCCAAGTTGGCATTATTTTTGACGATCTTGGCGACCCTTTTGGCAACTTGTGTTAAAACTTGAAAGGTTTTTTTTTTCTCACGTTTTAAAGCATTCAATTGAACTGAAATTTTATATACACGATTATTTTGGATGACAATACAATACTTTAATGATAATTAATAAAAATTAAGTACCGCTTATTGTTGTGATTCTGTCCTATATATATACATATTTATATTAATTGTAACTATTTAATAAAAAGTAGCTAAAATAAAATTTTTCCTTGTTGATCTAAGTAAGAATTGACTTAATTTTTTTTATATTACTTGTTTTAAGTTTTATTTAACAAAACCACACAAACATTTTTTAACTAAGAACAATTTTTTTCAAAAATCTTTGCTACATAAAATGAACACTAATGTTTCCTAAACCAAAAAGAACATATCTCTAAATCACTTGATTAATCCGATTGTTTACTTTTCATAAATCCCTTTTTTCAATATATCACGCAAAATTCCCTTAGACAAGCACCATCTTCCCCTTTTAATGGAAGGCGGTGTTTTTCTCGCTTAAAAGTTAACTATGTTTGTCCAAAGGTTTAACTTTCCTTCTTTGGGAAGTTATAACAACATTAATTTCCATAAATTAATGAGGAGTTTTGCCGGAGTTCAACTCGCGTTTATCGAGAATTATTTCACAGTTTGTTTTAACCCGTGGCAGGTTGAGCGTAAAGTGAGAGGTGAGTGTTGGAGGCAGTAAAAATTTTATGATTCTTGCACTTTTAGTTCTGCAATTTTGTAACGAAAACAAATAAAAGGAGATGTGCTTCATTGTCGATTCGGAATGTTTCTGTACTTCATGAAATGGCTAGAAGGGAATTAATTTTTAATTCGGATTAAATGAGTATAAAATATAATGTCTGTTATTTCAGACTTATTAACCTTTTGAATGAACCGATAATACTTTTAACAAAATATTTTCTAGTGTGTAATTTGATCTCATTTGAATCGAAACAATAATCAGAATCAGTAAAACATAATGGACTAAATTCATGATGGTCACATGATAACGGCAATCACGTGTTTCTCATTGATTAAAAATTGACATACTAGTTGTTCAACGTGTAAAGTTTAGGTAACATTTTAAATTTGACGATTGAGTAAAGAGTTCACGTGTTAAAATTCTTCAAACAGTTTTCAAAATTAAAAAAAAAAACTGTAAAATATAAGACTAGTTTTAAATTATGTGCATTTTTTTTAACTATGTGCATTATTATATAGTTGACAAATATGTACTTTTTAAAAAAAAGTTTCTGCAAAAAGGAAAAGTTGGCAACAGTGAAGCTCATGAAGTAATTGGCTGGAAACGCGTGACTGAGTTATCATGTGACTATGGCATCACATGAATTTAGTCCATTGAAATTAGCAAAGCAGTTAATATTATTGGTTGTGCTATTTTAGCCCACACAATTGGCATAAATTGCACCAACAGCTCATTTTTCTATATTGGACGCACAGCCAATATGAAGATAATTATTCTCCAAGTTTGTGACAAATGAACATGTGGGTCAAAATAGGATATTTTTAATACTTTTATCAATGGTGTAACTAATCCTGAGTGAGCCCTGTACTAAATTCCTTTGGGGCCCTCTTTTCTGATCCCTTAACAATTTAATATTGTTTATTTGCACATTTTGGGGGCTTCATATCATTGATACGGCAGTAGCTATGCTTCTGTCTTTTATTAACATCACTTGTATGTAGCAGAATCTTTTAACTCAATTTTTACCCACTTTTAAAGGTCAGATTAATTCGAAATTCCACTCACTTGTCAAGGACTAATGACAATATAATAATTTAAAGTTTTTTTCCATTGTACTAATCAGGATCATCTGGATTGACTATTTCCCCTTTTCCAATCCCATCCCGCATTTGGCGACTAATTCCAGATTTATCAACTAAAATATTAAATTACAACTTAGTTCGATTAACTATAAAAGCTTGTTTTTTAAACTATAATTTATTCACAATAACATTAGCAACTCGTTGAAGTTCATTAAATTTTTTATTTGTTGATTATTGATAAACAAATCAGTGATATGAATATTAATATCATATACATGAACATTATCATTCATTTTAATGAACATCAGAAATATGAACTTTCCAATCTAATTTACAATCCTTAAACACTATTTTTCGTTCTATATCTGCCCATAGACTGACGTAAGTTCGTGGCCAATGCTGTTTCGGTTGATCCACATGTGTTCAAGTTTTGATTCTACTAAAGATCCCTTGTGTGAAATAAGAATACTATACGTTAAATTGAACTGATTGTACAATCATAATAATACCTACGTTCAAGAGAGCTCACCAAGTAAGCAACCCCGATTTCGCATGTGTCGTACGCACTGACACTTAGCAACCATGTGCTTCGTTTCATATAATGTCACCAATACGGTTGAGATAATACGTAAGTACCAACTGATGCTCAAAGACCTCTAATGGAATACTGTAGATGTTAGAAGAAAGTCGTCTCTAAATTTGACCATGTTCAGAATAACGAAATCAGTTTCCAAATAGCCTCACGTGACTGTATAGTGATACAAAAGCTGAAAATTTATATACTATATTTAATGGGCTGAATGTTAAGGACAAATGTAATCACTTTTCTCCAAAGAATTCGAATCTGACATTAGACATGTTGTTCTAATTGTAAAATTCAAATGGAATTTCAAGTTTTATATATGTGGGTTAAGATGTTGAAGTGTTAAGATTCATCAAAAAGTTTTTTAAACATTTTTTTTTAAATCTTTTATTATACCTATATTTTTAAATCAAGTGTATTTTGTTTATCTTCGAGCGTTTTTATTGTTGACAAACATATACTGTTTTTAAACGAAAGTTTCTGTAAAAACAAAAGCTAGAAACAATTAAGCACATGAATTGATCGGTTGAGAACAAGTGATTGCATTTTTCCCGTGACTATGACGTCACATGAATTTAGACCATTGAATAGTCATTTAATTATTATATGTAGTTGCTACTATACTAAAGTAGTATAGAATCTGCTTTTTTTTTCCTTTTCTTTTTTTTTTAGACAATTTTTAAAGTTACTTATAGAACAGGAATATCATGAAGATTATTGCAACAAATGGGATGATAGCAATAGAAGACAAGACATTTGGCGCAATGAAATTAAATTCATATATTTAACTCTAAGCGGTTTTTTTCTGTAGTGTAGTTATTCCACTATTAACTTCCTTATTCCGATATGGTTCTGCTGTGTTTCTGTGTTTTGTTACATCTTTGTATTTCTGGTGTTAATTTGAATTTTTGAATTAAATTAATCAAAATTGCTTCAAAGATTTTTTTTTCGGAATTGAGTCATCATCAAATGACGAAAATAACACATGAGCCATTTCGTGTATTATTATGTTCACTGTTTAAAGTAATGACATCTGATTTTACTGAAACACTCGTAGTTTTGCTCTAGGGAATAGAAATTTTATATAGCGAATAAAATGACATATAAAACAAAATCACAAAAAAAATTCTCAATTTTTGGCAAAATTCACAATTTTAGGTAAATTATTTTTATATAGCTAATAAAATGACATATAAAACAAAATCACAAAAAAAATCTCAATTTTTAGCAAAATTCACAATTTTAGGGTAATTGGATACTTTAAATAAATATTTATTAAACTCTTTGATTATATAAATAATCAGCCAAACATGATTCTAATTTTTGGAATGAAATATGGTGTTCACAAATGATAATTCCAATGAATACATAATATATTCATTCAACGAATTAGCATTAAAATCTACGTACAAAGTTTATAAAAAATAAATATTAAATTCAATTAGCATTTAGACATATTTAAAAAAAAATATATCACTAATACTCTTATAAATAAAAGAACGCAGTTTTATTGTTCATGCTAGAGATTATGCATTAATTAAAACGAATAATTGAAATACACTGAATAAAAAAAAATGTCGAATTAAACTTTTAATCTCTTATTAACCTTTTTTTATGCATTAGAACTCAAAAATAGAAGCAAAAAGAAATTAATAACAAAATAAAATAAAAAATTCCAATTGATAACTAAAAGAAAAATAAATTTATTTTAGGTATAAAGACCTAAAAAATTGCATTTCAATTTTTCTTCGAAAGATTACTTTATAAAAGGTCAATTAATGCGTTAAAAAGTATTTAAATAAAAATAACCAGAATTTGATTTTAATTAAAAGCATTCTTAAAAAAATCATTTTCGCTGCTTTGTGCAGTATCTACATTATTTAGTTTTCTAATTCTTAATGTTTTCTCTCCAAATAATGCTGTATTTAATAATAAGCAAAATTTATTAAAAAAATATTTCGCCTGTAAAAGTTTACATCAGAGTTACAATCAATAAAAATTGCAAATTATGCTAGCTAAATTAATTATTATGTTGCAAAATGATACTTTCTGCACTAATTAAAAATGTTATTGCCTTGAACAGAATTTATTTTGTTTCTTGACTAAAACTAATGGGAACATATGGTATAATTTTGTTAAAAATCTGTCGCTTAAAATTATCAATTATATTTTTTGAAAATTTTATGAACCACGCAGAATTTATAATCATGAAAATTTTGCAACAGATTTTTAGAATTACTTACGATGCTAGTAAAAAATGCTTGGTAGAAAATTTGGCTTTGTGCTATATTTATGTGCTGCATTTATATTTGATTATTTGAAACATTTAATTGAGTAATGTTGTTTCATATTATGACACTTTAGAATAAGTAACACACTCCAGATTTACTTCATTTTAAAAATATTAAATTTAAAGTCATAAGTAACTTGTAATATACAATCGAACCTCCATATAACGAACCTCTATATTGCGAATTTTTCTATATAGCGAACTTTTTCCTGGAACCTTGAATATTTCACAATTTTCTTCGTAAAATTAACTTCCCAATAGCAAAGTGCATTTTCTATATAACGAACTTTTTCTCTTGTGATTTAATTTTTTCCCCCTATTTTAAAATTATTTCTGGAAATTTCAAGTTATTCTCTCTTTTAACATATTTTATGGTAGTCATAAATCTTGAACTGGTTTTATTTGGTGCCTAACTCACCAAGAGTAATAGAATTCCGGGCATTTAATCCAAGAAGTGCAACCTTTGACCTCCATTGTCCATTTCACTGGAAACATCTTAGATATCTCCTTGCACCCTCAGTGGAGTCTCGTGTTCTTGAACTAGCCTCCGTTCATTGGTATTGTTGATCAGTCGTACTGGAACTTCGTTTCTCGTAGCTCAAAAATGTCAAAACCTAAGTGCTTGATCATCAAAGAAAAAAATTTAATTCTTCAGGAAGAGGATAAAGGCGTCAAGAAACTTTCCTTGCAGTTTTTCTTTCTTTCTTTTTTTTCATGGATAAGGTATATCAAATAAATATATATTAATTTACAAAAAGGCATGAATAATGTTTAATATATAATCTTCGTGAATTTAAAAAAAAATTTATGTGGTTTGTAAAGAAAATTGAAAGATGAAACTCTGTATAACGAATTTTCCATATAACGAACTTCTTTTGGGAATTTAATGACTTCGTTATATAGAGGTCCGACTGTAATTTAATTTTATTATGATTAATTTACTGAAGATCAGCGCTCCCAATCTTTTTATCGCCACGAACCGATCAATGTTTGTTAACTTTACCGCAGCCCGTTGTTGGGGAGGGGGGGGGAGAGCCATTGA
The DNA here is from genome assembly GCA_019973955.1 of Trichonephila inaurata madagascariensis. Lineage (NCBI taxonomy): Eukaryota > Metazoa > Arthropoda > Arachnida > Araneae > Nephilidae > Trichonephila > Trichonephila inaurata. Next base: position 166,287 of record BMAV01005093.1, read on the forward strand.
TTGCTTATCTGTTTAATTTTGTTTTGGTTTTATTAATTTAATTTAATTGTACTTAAATATGCCTTCAGAATTTAAAAAAATGAATATAAAGGTATTTAACATGGAATGTAAAGTGATTTCCATAAAAAGTCATACAAACCCAAGAGAAATACACCCCAATAAATAAAATGAAAATTTAATTTTCTTTGTATAGTCCGGTACTATTTGATCGACGGCCCTGCACCGGTCGGAGCTCCAAGGGTTGGGAACCACTGCTCTAGATCATTAATCTTCTAGATTTTGTATAAGATAAAATTCGTCTTTTTTTATATTAATGTCAATTTTACTCAAAAAATATTTGCACAGTCATTTGTATTATATTAAATTTCTCCTATAAGTTTTGATGCAAATTATCTTCGATATTAAATTTAATTGATTAATTTTTGGCAATGCCTTATCATTTATTAAATACTGTATTTACTTATAATTTCTTTCATTTTAAAAAATGTTCGATCTCTTAACCTAACAACAAAGATATCAATTAGTAAATGTGAAAAAAATAAAGTAAGCCTTCGGTGTGCAGTAACTTAGTCATATTAATTATAAAACATTATTACATCGTTATTCATATTACTTGGACACTTATTAATTGAGTTTTATTTTGTATCAAAAAAGTATATTTCATTTCACATAAATACTAACATGACTTTGGAGGTAAAATATATTACAATAATTAATAACCGTTTTTCAAAAATAATTGCTTTAGCAAGTTAGCTTTTAATGTTTTCTTCTAACAAAACAAAGTTTAGCTCAGAAGAAATAAATTTTATACATTCATTTAAAAGGATTCAAGTTAAAATATTATTAAGGATATAAATAATATAAAGGATTAAGTTAAAATATTATTACAATAAAAAATTATTTAAATGCATTTTTTTTTAAATGAACATAGAATTACTTATTTTCAAAATATTCTCCTTTTACGAAAAATACTTCTATAGTAATAATGTTTTGCCTATAATGGTTCAGACCTTTGAACAGAGCCTGGGCTACTATTTTTAAAATATATCACTTAGAAGTGGATTTATCCATATTTTGATACCATATCAGATAGGAAACATTTTAACAAAAAAACACCCGTTATTATTTCAATTGATACTAACTCTGAAAATAATATGAATTTTTCAAAAATCCTTGTTCAAGCTCTCTGAAAAAGTTTTAGATATACACTAACAAGATATTATTATTCCAGAAGCTTTTCTCATAAAAAAGAATGTTTTGAAAATAGTTAATTCTACATTCATTTTTTGCCAAAAAATTACATTTAACTATTTTTTTCTCAAAACAATTTTTTGCATGCATTCTAATCTAAGTGACACTAAATATTAATACATATATTCCTTTGTACGCTTTTGCAAAATCCCAAATCCAAACGTAGTTGGATATCTTAAGGTACGAGTACGTTCGGAACCGTGATTTTAAAAAAGTGCATAAATGGATAATTTTCATGATATTTAGTGTCACTTAGATTAGAATACTTGTATAAAATTGTTTTAAGAACATTTTGATAAAAATAAATTATTTAAATACAATATTTCGGCAAAAAATTAACTTAAAATAACCTTTTTTTTTCAAAATGTTCTCATTTTGTGAAAAATGCTTCTATTATAATAATATTTTGCCTGTATATAGCTCAAACCTCTGTACAGAAGCTCAAGAATGATTTTTGAAAAATTCTCATTATTTTCAGAATTACAACCCATTGAAATAATTATCGGCGTTTATTTCTTAAAATTTCTCCCCTCTGTTGTCGTAAAACAGGGATAAACCCACTTCTAAGTTATATATTTAAAAAATTCTAGTTGAGCCTCTGTAGAAAGGTCTGAGCTATACACAGGCAAAATATTATTATAATAGAAGCATTTTTCACAAAAGGAGAATGTTTTGAAAATGGGTCATTCTATGTTCATTTTTTGTCAAAATATTGTACTTAAATAATTTTTTACAGTAATACTGTTCTTAAAACAATTTTATATACATTTTCTAATCTAAGTGACACTAAATATCATAAATATTATCCATCCATACGCTTTTGCAAATTCACGGTTCCGAACGTAGTCGGATACCTTAAGTATAAAAAGACATCTTGCGTGCGATAATAATTGTAAACTTGTAAAATGCTAGATAGTTTTCTTGCAACTTCCAGTACTTTAATTCCACAAAAAGCATGAGGAAAAAGAACTAATTATCAGCAGAGGTATTTGTTTTGGTGATCCACTATTCATTCAATCATCTACGATTTACATCTTGGTTTTTTTTAGGATGAAAAAATTGAATTACTTGATAAAATTAAAATAATTCCTTCAATATAGAATCTAAGGGATTTTTTATATTTATATAACGTGAGATTTAGTTCTATTTATATAAGTAATGTACACCCATCTCTTTTTCACACGGTTTTAAAACAACACGGTACGCGAATTTTTTTAAAAAAATTTTTTTTTTTACACAAATTTTTTGTTCTAGCATGTATTCCAAAAAATCTTTGGGGGACTCGTACGCTTTGGATGAAGACGATTTGAAATAGTTTACTACAGTTTGTGATAATAAATCGATATTAGTGAAGTCGAAGGTGAAGTTTAGCTATTGACAGCTTATTTAGTCCTCGAGTGCTTGAAATTTTCTACAAGTATGGAACAACATTTTATTACTCATGATCCTAACATAGAGCATACTTTAAAACTTCTACGTACTCTTGTGTTCCAGGATATCAAGAATAATATAATCAACTTGAGAAACCAAAAAGACAGCCACTAAGACTTTGAAACAACAAAGAGATCAACAAAGAACGTTAATAACGAAAGAAATTTTTCATTTGAATCAAAATCGACAGTTATGCTAGACATATCTGACACTTCTACTAATGATGGCATTTTTTATCTAGTTTGTAATAAACGTGCACGTTTGTTATCAAGTAGTAATGAGTAGATGTTAGAGTAGTTTTATTCCTAGTTTCAATTTAAAATTTTATATGTTGTATGTACTTATAGACTGAATTTACATTTACGCTAATTTTAATTTTTTTTTTTGTAACAAAAATGAATTGTCTTTGTTTTATAAATATGTAACATGGATTTTATTATTACTTTTTTACACAGTTTTTTGGGAAAATGTTTAGAGATTTTTCATCTTACACAATTTCTTAAAATTGTGGAACATATCCCTAAATTTACCATACGTCATATATATATATTTTATCCTCGGTGTTTTTTGCCCGGTTTTTTAAAAAACGTATTTACAGTGTAAAAAAAGAACTGGGTGTAAAAGTATTTTGATGTAATTAAAATGAATCACGCACATATTATTTATAATAATTCTTGCCATAAGTTCATTTGGATTAGTTACAGTACTGTAAAAAATGACCTCATGACTTGAGAGAGTCAGTTTGAAGTATTTAAATTCTGTGTCGCAACGAATTCTAAATAACAATACTTGAAAGGATGCGCTTACGCGTGAGTGAATTTTTTTACAATTAGATCAATTTTTAAAATAATCAATTTCGATGTTTTCTTCATCGTTTAATATTAATTAAACGATGAAGAAAACAAATGATTTATTATGAGAATGAATAGCATAATATCTAATAGTTTTCAGGAGACAATTCAAAATAATAATTTGATTAAACTAGAAGAGTGTGTTAATAATTACGCGGTAAAAAGTATTGTTACATAAACTGATTCATACAAAACGAAAAAGAGAAATTTGATTTTTTTCCCTAATCCATATTTTATTATAACAACGATGTTTTATATATAACTTGAAAAACAAAATGGACCTCTTAAATTTAAAATAAAATTGAAATAGTATTTGCTCTGATGCCTGTTTATAATTTCTAGTTTTTATTGCAGTATTTTAGTGCAGAAGTTTTATTTGTCAAAATAGAAACTATTACTGTTTTTGTTGGTTAAATAAATTTCTATTACAACTGATACAATTGTAAAGAACTAAAATTGAAATTTGTTCAAGTATGGTAAACTATGAAACATAAAATAAAAATGAAATTATATAATTATATTTGACATTCTGAATTATCTTTATATATGTTTAAATTTTAAAATATTACATCTACAAAATCTTTTACGGGACATAGTTTAGGACTTTATGCTTTCATAACGTTTTTTGATAAGTTAATTTGAATTATAGTGACAGCAGGCACCATATATAAAGAATATTTTGTAGACTTTTTATCTATTGTCTTGTAACATTTTATTTCAAAAGTATTTCATTCTGATTTCATTAAAATAAATTTCAAATTCCACCAGACCCATAACTTTAAACATTTTTATCAAACGATAAATGACAGAATAAAACGATCAGAATTACTAAAAAAGAAGATACAAACACACTTCTGATTCTATAAAATAAAAGCTATTTTACAAAATTTTGAATTTAGTTTTGTATAAAACCTTAAATAAGAATATATGAATAAGTTACTATTTAATATTATTTATAAAATTCACTATTTTCAAATGATTTATATTTTTGAACAATAATTACATTGATACAAAATAAAAAAAAGAATATTTTTAATGTCAATATAAAACTTACAGAACATTTATGATAGGTTTAATGCACTTTAGTAAACACTATTTTAATTTTGAATATACATGTAAGAGGCAATTTAATTTGTACAGGCAATTATTGCATGTAGGCTAAATAAATAAATAAAAATAGTATTATCTTTATCATACTTGTAGTTTCAACTCTTTGATTTTTTTAAAAAATTAATGCAGATAAATTCAAAACATTCTAGTCAGAAAATAATAATGTTGGTTTAACTTTTTTCTTATTTTTTTTTATATTGTCCTTATTGCTCAGCAAAACTAAGTTGATTCGAGAGATGAATTTCAAATTCCTTTCAGACAGTTATTTGAGTATGTAGTACTTCTTATGTTATCTCATGTAATGATAAAGAAAATGTAACAGATTGCGGCTTTTATTGTTATGTATGTAGTTATAAATTTGCTTAGTCTTCTAACTCTATGGAAATTAATTAAAAAGATCGAAATTTATATTTTTTAAACATTTTAAGTATATTTTCTACTGTTACATATTTTAACGATACATATAAATAATAAAAATTAATTTGTAATGATAAAACTATATTTTAAATAGGCTAAATGAAAAATGGTACTTTTCCGTTTGTCCAAATGTACAAAAATGTTAAATAACCATACAAACTTATAAAAACAAAAATAACTGTCCAAATGATCAGAAAAAAGAACTATTGATAACTGTCCGTTTTGCCAGCTCAAATCTTGCCAGGTTGGCGTTATTGGCGGCGACATCTCTCTCTCTCTCACAGAATATACACATAAAAAGTTAAAAAGTATTAATTCTCATTGGCGTTGCTACTAATAAGAAAAGACCACGACTAGTTTTGAAATGTTGTAGTAAAAGGTTACCAGCGGTAATATTCCATTTGGCGTCGGTTATATCATTTTTGGTGACTTTATCACTTGCGCTGGCGAAACGGAAAAGTACCTGAAAAACTATTATTTTTTATTTACAGCTCTTGGCAAATATATACGTTTTGTACAACAATTTTTCATATCCTTCTATTGATTAAATTAATGACTGATATCTTAAAAAAAAAGTGTACATTAGGGTGAATCGAAATTTATTTAAAAAATTTCAAAACGTACCTATGCGGAAAAGACATTCTCTAGTACATAAATGAAAGGGTAAAATGGAAAACTAATTTTTATGTAAAAGTATCCGACTACATTCGGATTCTTCATAAAAGCTACTTATTTTATAAAAGCTTATAAAGGGATATTTTTGTGATACTTAAGTGTCACTTAGATTAGAATACATATATAAAATGGTTTTAAGAATATTATTACAATAAAATTTATTTAGATGCAATACTTTGGTAAAAAATGAACATAGAATTACCTATTTTCAAAACATTCTTCTTTTATGGAAAATACTTACATAACAATAAAATTTTGCCTATATACAGCTCATACCTCTGTACAGAGCCTAAACTAGGATTCTTGAAATATATAACTTAGAAAAGGATTTATCCATATTTTAATACAATAGAGTGGAGAAATTTTAAGAAAAAAACACCGATAATTATTTCAATTGGTAATAACTCTGAAAATAATGTCAATTTTACAAAATTCCTAGTTTAGGCCCTCTGGAGAAATCTTTTCTTTATATAAGTAAAATATTATTATTATTGATGCTTTTTTCATAAAAGGAGGAAGTTTTGAAAATGGGTCATTCTATGTTCATTTTTCGCCAAAACATTGCATTTAAATAATTTTTTATCCTGATAATATTCTCCAAACAACTTTATACATGTATTCTAATCTAAGTGACACTAAATATCATAAAAACTATCCATTTGTACACTTTTTTTTTTAAATTACTGTTCAGAACGTAGTCGGATACCATATGTTCTGCTGCAACGGAAATGAAGTTAAGGTATTTAAGCTTTTTTTTATGGTAAAAAGTCACAGTAATTTTTATGAAAGAAAAATAAGTATTTTAATAATTTTTAATATTTATTGCAATAAGAGAACACGTATTAAATAGAGTTACATTTAAAAAATTTTTTAGCATTAATTGTTTTAAAAGAACTGACGGTCAAAATTGCAGTCGACGACAAAACGGAAGACGGAAAAAACTGAATCGGACTGATTCGAAGGTGCTGGAAGAGAGAGCTGGGTTTATGAAATGTTTTATTGTACATTGCATTACACAGCCGGTTCGGTGGGGTGGTTGGTTTGTCGCTGGCCTTCTGCAACTTCGGTTGCGGGTTTGACCTCACCCCTAGTCGGTGTATTTTCATGATGCAGAAGATTGACAGTGGCCATCTCGCATGATTATGCGGCATGTAAAAGATCACTAGAGCGTCTGTTTGGCTTAGGTGTTCTCGACAAAATTAAATCCTAGTACAGGTTCGCATCATCAAGAGCTCAGGTTGTAAGGGGGAACTCCTTGGGTGCCCTTCTCCTAGACTATCAGCGTGAACTAGAGGTGTAGGAATAAATGAAGAACCAGAAGCTGCCATAATCTTAATATTACTTTATTAAGATCTTAACTTAAACCAATAACAGATTAGGTAATAATATGATATGTGAGAGAATCTACGGTGGCTAAACACACAATATATAATACCGAAATAACGTAACCCAGACCACTATCAATAACTAACTCGCCTAAGCTCAATTTCATTGTAAACACAGATCCGAATATTAAAATGGTAACTCCTTCCTTAATGTCCAACGAAACAGCAATCTATCTGATCCTAGCTCTGAAGTTGCGGTTCACTGGCGTAGAATAGTATCTACCTTGACTACAGGCTCTCTGTCATGGGTAATCTCTCTTGACTGTCATTTAACTTCTCGGAATACTCTTCACATTTGCAACACGGACTATCATAACACTCCCTAACTGCCACCCCCCCCCCTTACTCTAAACTTCTGTTATTTAAAAGCTTCCTAATTTGCATCTTTCATTCACGTTTTACTTCTCGGGTTGATTGGAAAAGAATTGCCATTTATTCTGGCCCCAAAGAACCTAAAAAGGACATGTTAATGAAAAAACGCGTGAGCCCGTCACAAGGTGCCTTCCTCTAGATAGGAAACTAGGCGTCAAAATTACCTGTGGCGATTAGTATCTGCCTATATATTGCCACACTAATAAAAGATACCAGCTTCCGGGGGATGCACTAGATCTGCAATGGTAAAACACCAATCCGCAGCCCATTAGAAATAAAAAAAAATAAATAAAAACATTACATTACATATTACTTACACAGCATTTATCTATCAATAATCATCGTTTTTGGTAATAATTTTACTTTGAGTCAAAAATCATCTAATCAAAATAAATCAATTGCAATAACTTTTTTTGAAAATTCCAAACTTATGTGGCAATAGTAAATTTTGAAAAAAAAAATTTTTAAATAATTTTTCTCCTAATTTCCATTTTATAGAACACCATTTCATAAAATATTCCATTTTCCGTATTGGTAGGTTCTGATAAATAATAATTTACTTTCTCCATATAGCCTTCATCTGTCATAGTGCACATGTGTGGTACAGAGAAAGAAAAAGCAAAAAGAAATGTTTCCTTATATATTCTAAAATTTCACTATAGCATGAAGAAAGCAAACTTACTGTAAATTAAATATAAAGCACAACAGTTATGTTATACAAAGATAGATACAGAAAAACTCTCATACGATTTATTACTTTTTCAAATGATTTTATTAAAAAAAGCCAAACGATATTTTTAAATTCATGACGTAATACTTCTAAAGACTAAAATAAAAATTATTATGTATACTATTTTACTAATAGTATCTTCAAAATAATCTTTCTACATAAATTAATAATTAATATAAAATTATTGTATTCAAAATATCTTTTAATTAACCCTAAATGTCGAATACTAGAATATCAAATAACGTTTCATTCGAATCATATTTGACATTTCCCGTCATCTACATATAATTAAATTTTGAAACGTTCCATCAGACAAAATCAAACTCCCCATTGACCTTAAACTTTCGTTTTTTATTTTATTCCCCTTTTTTGTGCAAATTCCATCCCTCAGAAAGGGAATTACAACGTTCACTTGGCGCCAATTTACTTTTTCAGAAATAATCCTTCCAAAAAGCCATTTTTCTCGAGATTAGCATATAAATAAACGAAGGTTTTAAGTACGAATAAAAGGAAAGGGAAAAAAATATCTATTTAATAATTTTTTCCCTCCCAGATAAAACAATATGAACGCCTAATTAAATTTAGAAAACAAAACTGAGATTAATAGAAAAAAAAATTTGTTGCCTTTTCCGTCAGCTCTGTTTGGAAAAGAGGGGAATGAAAAAATGGCGGTCGATAAAAGAGTAATTATTAAGCATTGCTCCAAATAATCCCTTACTTGTCACGTTGTTTTTCTGTTATCTGTTTCAGATCCTTTTTCATATCAAGAGTTATAGGGAAAAGAACAAAAAAAAGAAGGGAAAAGGGGGGAATTTTTTAATTAAAGACGAAAGGAAGTCTCTGTTTTGTTTCCTTCATTTGCCATTAGATTAAAAATAATTTCTTTAGCAATAAGTATATTGAATAACCAATTAGATCTTCAAGCTCAGCTAATATTTTAACTTAATTTTTCAATTTTTAAATGACAAAAAGAAGTTTTATGTCTTCAATCGTTGTTTAGTTCGAATAAAAAAGAAGTCTTTGTTTTTGAATTTGAAGAATGTAGAGAAATAAATGTTCTTTTTTTTTGGCAGAACTACAGAATAAAATAAAAAAAGAACACTCACATCCTTTCTTTTGTCTGAGAATTATTTCTGTAAATGAAGGTAAAATGTTCGAAATAACCTTTTTATACGCATTTAATTTGGTTTTTAAAGTGGGATAACTGATGAATCTGAGGTTAAACAATAAAAGGAACAAAAATAATAAACATATTGTTATTTTGAATTTTAGCGCTAATGTTTGTAGTTGTTATAAAGTTTATGTAACAATTGTAAGGTTACAGTTGCCGCTCTTTAATGGCTATGTTCCATCAGCAGACGATTTTTTTATTCCTTATTAGTAGAACTTTGTTTTTAAAACGAGCGAATCGAATATTTTCCTTCATACGAATTAAATTAGATTTTTGTAAAAGACGAGTAAATTAACTTCAAAGTAGACTACTAATGCATGATGCAAGGATATCATTAGTTTTTACTCATGTCTAATTAACTCATGGAAAATTTGTGATATATAGCACTCTCAATTTTATTTGTATTGCAGGATTATATTTTTATTCAGCCAGATAACTCAAAATAACTAATCTCTACAGTGACCCACAAAAATTTTCGTACCATTGCAATTTTCTATAAAATTTAATATTTTCGACTAATAAAAATTAATACATCAGGACTGTAATTTTTTTAATAATATCTGCAACTTGTTTTTATTGAAATAACACAATCAATTTTTTAAAGTTAGTATAACTATTATTTTAAAAAATTAACAATAAAAAAATTACTACAAAATTACGCCACAAGTGTTCGTACGTTTTAAAAAATCTCAACATAGCTTTAATATATTATAAGCTCAACATATTATATTTCTTTGTTAATTTAGTAAGTAGAATATTTTCTAATGTCCACTACAAATTTTAAACGTTCTGGTATAAATTCCATCAGTTTCTCCTGTGGTTCTCCTATTTTTGGAATCCTGAGCTTTATTTAAATATTTTGAAGAGCAATTTAAAATTATCCGCCCAAAATTTGGGTATTGGAAACGACTTTATTTTTTAACAACATAATAAACCCAAACGCACTGCTCTCAAAGTATGTCTCTGATGTCTCTCTATAATTGTCCCCAAATTCTGAAAACACCTCTGAAATCTCCTGATTCTAGCCTAATAGATTATATGCGGTGAGAATTTGAATTCAAATTAACAAAACAGGACATATGAAAATAAAACACAAATTAAAGACAATAATCACAGAAGAATGAAGCAACATCGATGTAGAAATAAAATAAAAACTGATGAAATCTATACCAAAACATTTAGGAGTTGTTGCGGATACTAGAAAATGTCCTACTAAGTACTAAATTAAGAAAGGAATATGATATTTAAAGCTTTGTTGAAATATATTTTTAAGTGTACGAAGACTTGTGGTGTAATTTTTTTAGTAATTTTTTTAAATAATAGTTATACTACCTCTTAAAAATTGATTATTTTATTTCAATAAAAACAAGTTGTATTATTAAAAAAAATTACAATTACGATATATTAATTTTTATTAGCCAAAAACATTAAATGTTATAGAAAATTGCAAGTGTACGAACACTTTTGTGGGCCACTATATCTCATCAAGTTGTATTAAAGAATTTAATTTATTTCAAATATTATGAAATCATATTCTTTTTTTATAATGCTCTACCTCTTAAGAAAATTTCTTCCCGTGTGGTTAATAAGTTTTGCTTACCGCTTAATTTATTTAAAACTATAATAAGCGTTTCAAAACGAATTAAAAATTAACTTTTTATAAAATACTGTCTGATGTTTCAAATTATAGCTTTATTTACTGATTACAATTTGAACTCTTCGAAGTTGTTGAAATTAATCTACTTGGAATAATTTTTAAAGAATTTGTCAGATTTAATGACATTAAAACTTGTTATTGCTTAATGTGTGATATAAAACAAACTTATTTCGGAATTTTAGGATTGTAACCACTAAATTGCTATTGACTTTCTTGCGCTATATTTCCCCATCCAAACCAATTAAGATAATTTTGAAATTTGCATTAAAATTTAAAAGAAGTAATGTAAAAAAGAGGATTCTATCATTTTCGTTTAATTAAACAAAAATGATAGAATTTGAGATAATTTAATCATCTTTTCTTTTTGAGATAATTTAATCATCAGAATTATTAAAATTTTCTTTTAGATAAATTAAATGCATCTGCCCCCTTATCTATTTCTATCTTTAATTTTTTTAAATCATTAATGAATGCCATTATTATACTTGATTATATACACTCCAACTTGATTATATACACTACATTATATACACTCCAATAAAAATTACCACGTACTTTTTTCAATAACAGAAATATGACTTTTCTTTGAGTTATGAAAAAATATAGAAAATATTTTTCAAGTATCAACAGGTACTACTAGGTTTTTCTAAGATAATTATATCCTAAGATTACAAACAGACATACTATTCCGAGAAAAAAATTAATTCTGTGTGTTTCTATTATTATTTAAAACGACATTTTTAATGAATTAATCAAATACTTGACAGAATCCTTTAAAAAACCACGAAACTTCCAATTTTAGATTACAGTCTTTACCTCCTGTTTATATCGAAGTTTATTGAAAAACATGAAGACGATTAATAAATATTACTTATTGTAGAGATATAAATTTTCAAGAGGTTTTATTTTCTTTAAAAAAAATAATCAAGTGAAAAATTGAATTTCAAATAACACCTTCGTCGTTAAAAAATAATTGAATTATATAGTGTAATGCGTTATAATGTATTTTGGTACTTTTTCCGTTTCTCCAGCGCAGGCAATAAATTCACCAAAAATGATGCAACCGACGTCAAACGGAATATTCCTGCTGGTATCCTTTTGCGATCACATTATCAAAACAAGTCGTAATACTTTCTTATCAGTAACGTCTTTTTCAGAATACATAAAAAATGGATAAAAAACCAGTGAGAAGTAATATTTATTATCATTTTTATGTGTATATTGTGTCTTGTTGCCAATAACGCCAACTTGGCGAGATTTGCGCCAGTGAAACAGAAAAGTAACAGTATTTTAAGTTACAACATCTTTTTCTGGTATGTTGATTAACTTAAAAATTTAAGTAATTCATATTCTCCTTTTATTTTTCTGAATTTCACTTAAAAGTAATTTTCAGAAAGTATAATTTCATTTAGTTTAAGTTTTTCATTAAAAATGTCATTGATCATTGCAAGAAATATTTATTTTTAAGTTTCAGTGCCTAGAAAAAATAATATTACTCAATAATAAAATAAATAATAATAGTAAATATAAGACCACTATAGAATTATGCACAAAATACTTTTATAGTTAAAGCATAATGCTTGAATTATTTTCCTACAAAAATTTTGGAAAACAGAAGTTATTTATTTGTATTTTCATTTTAGGGAAAAATTCAACTACATGCGTTATTAATTTAAATTAGAACAAACTATTACCTTCTAAAGCAATGTAACTTTTTCTCCTACTGGTAAAGAACTTCTTTTCTCTCGAATTATTATGCACTATATTATAATTATCAGCAAACAGTTACTGTACGTAGAGTCAATAAATCCTACTTCTATACAGTTATTTGTCATTTTAAATTAAATTGATGATTTACAAGTACATGCAAAAAAAACAGTTTTTCAAAAATTTTATAGGTAGGTTTTTTTTAATTAAAAATAACCACATTTATAACAAGTTCACATAATAAATTTGAAAGATTTTTTTTAAAGAAAGAAAACACTTTTAGCCAACAAATTGATTTTTAACATAAACAAATCGATTTGCTTGCACTTTATTCTTTAACTATGAACATTATTATTTTTTAGCATTTAAAGTGCTATTTTTATAAGAGTTTTAATAGTTATAGGGAAAATAATGAACAAAAAAAAAATGGTATTTCATTCTGAAGCAAAATATTTTCTTAAAAAGCGGATTTTAATTCTAAGAAATAAATGCACAAATATTATACATTATAAAATAATAAACATGTGTATAAAATATCTTTTAGATGATATTTTCTTTTATAAATCGTTTGAAAAACTATAAATATAAAATGATATTAGATTTGTCCGATTGCATGAATCGTTTGCTTTAATGTCTGACTGATAACTGTTTTTTGTAACTGATTAAAAACAGAATGTATGAAAAGAATAATTCTACAGTTCGATATTTTGTCTTGAAGTTCGTAGCGGGATCGTGTGATTTGCATTTTGTTACCATAATATCTGTAGAATGCAGGATAAGTTGATAAACTTAATGCTGGTACTTTTTTTTATATGAAGAAGTTTATGAAGAATCGACAACATAAACTTGCATTATGTAAGAGAACATTATAAATTATACATCATAAAATTTTACAAAACGCGTTTAGATAAAATGTATGAAACCTTGCCTATAAGTTAACCAGTTAAGTTATGTAAGGGCCATAAGTTTTAAGTAATCCGAAGGGTACATGTTGAGTTTCTAATATTTTGGCATATTCGCTAACAGGACATTGAAAAAAATATTTTATTCTGAGCGCAAGTGTTGAAAAGATTTAGGTAACGTTATTTTGATTTAAAAAAAAATTGTATTCTTCTGCGTCATATCATATAAAAACTTCCAATGTGAGTATATTATCTTTAAGACGTATTTATGTCACAATATATTATTTATTTATATAATCATCTATTCAAAACATATTCTTTGTTTTTTAATCAGTCAAGACAGAAATTTGAAAAAGTACATATTTGGTTTTAAATGATATTTCTAACATTATTCATTTTGAATATATGATTTTAATTATTTTAAATTTATGTTCTTATAAATTTTGATTATTCAAAGATCTAGAAATTTAAAAAGGTGTTAGTTGAACAATGAAATTGAAATATTTTAAATACATCAGTTTTAAGTTATTTATTTATTTAACATGCCTGGTATATTCTAAAGCTTCTCTTTGCTGTTGCTAGAAAATTCTTATCTGATATAATTACAATTTTGAAGAAAAGAGATAATTTAATGTGGGAAATTGTTATTAATTTATAAAGTGTTAATATGCGTTATTTATACTTAAGGTATCCGACTACGTTCGGAACCGTGATTTTGCAAAACGTGTAAATGGATAATATTTATATTTAGTGTTAGATTAGAAAATGTATATAAAATTGTTTTAAGAATAGTATTACAATAAAAAATTATTTAAGTACAATATTTTGACAAAAAATGAACATAGAATGACCCATTTTCAAAACATTCTCCTTTTGTAAAAAATGCTTCTCTTATAATAATATTTAGCCTGTATGTAACTCAGACCTCTCTACAGAGGCTCCACTAGAATTTTTGAAATATATAACTTAGAAGTGGGTTTATCCATATTTTACGACAACAGAGGGGAGCAATTTTAAGAAAAAATGCCGATAATTATTTCAATTGATGGTAAATCTGAAAATAATGTGAATTTTTCAACAATCCTAGTTGAGACTCTCTGGAGAAGTCTTTACTTTATATAAGCACACACACACATACAAAATATTATTATTTTAGAAGCATTTTTTATAAAAGGAGAACATTTTGAATAAAGATTATTCTAAGTTAAGTTTTTGCCAAAATATTGTATTTAAATAATTTTTTTATCAAAATATCCTTAAAACAATTATACATGCATTCTAATCTAAGTGACACTAAATATCGTGAAAATTATCCATTTATGCGCTCTTTTAAAATCACGGTTCCGAACGTAGTCGGATACTTTAAATTGCTTAGTACTTTAATTTCGAAATTTTTCAAATTGTTTCTATTTTTAATCGGGATTATTAAAGAATATAAATATTAATCCTGTGTAAACAATTTTCATTTTGCTGGTTTACTTATCTCATATCATGAAGGCTGAAATAATAAGCGATGTTTTACCATGAGTGGAATCTTAATCAAGAAATGAGAACAAAAAATATTAGAAAACAAACTAGACAGAGAGTGCGAATTCTGTGATTCTTTTGGTCCATAAACACTGAAAGCGGAACTCTCAAACTCTTTTTTTTTAAAAAAAGATCCTGGTAATCATCAATTATGTTCGAATTATTCAAATTTAAATTAATGATAAAGGACGAACACGGCGATCTAGACAAGGTAAAGTTTGAAAATGGTTAAATTTGTAAGAAAAAAATTTCCAATTTATATAAATCATCTGAAATTAGTAGTTTTACTGCTATAAAAAAATTAAAAAACCTGATAATGGCAATCCCTGTACCAAATGTTCAAAATGAAGGTAATCATATTCTAATGTTATCATCCAACTTGGTGAAAGGCGTACTGATATCAAATTATTGTCCAATATTTTTCAATTCCTACTATTAGCTCACACTCTCTATATATTTATTTATTTATCTTGGTGGAATTTTCAATCGTTAATAAAATACACTTTAAAGCGCTCAATTGAGCTGAAATTTTATAACATGATTGTTTTAAATGACAATACAGCAATTTAATTATAATTAATAAAAATTAATTGATTAAAACTAATTATTCTGAATTACAAATACAGCCCCGTTGGCATTATTTTTGGCGACTTGGGTCAAAACTTGAAAAGGTTTTTTCTCATGTTTTAAAGCATTCAGTTGCACGCGGCAATTTTATATACACGATTGTTTTGGATGACAATACGATATTAATATTTATATTAATTGTAACTATTTAATAAAAAGTAGCTAAAATAAAATTTTTCTTTGTTGATCTAAGTAGGCATTGACTTAATTTCTTTTTTACATATTATTTGAAATGTATTCATATTGAAACTCAAAATTTATCCAGAAAATAATACATTTATGTTGTTATAGGTGTATCAGCTCTTCAGATCAAAGCATTGCAAGTACCAGAGAGCATCGAGGCCGGCCAGGTTGTGCGACTTGTATGCCTTTTCGATCCCGAACAGGAAGATCTGTACTCCGTGAAGTGGTACAAGGACGATGTTGAGTTCTTCCGGTTCTTACCTAAAGACAAGCCAGCCAATCAGTTTTTTGAGACCAGAGACGTCGAGGTAGATGTGAGTAGTTGTATCATATTGTCATTTGATTGGAGGAAGTAATGTATTGTTATTTTATAATTTTTGTTTTGAATATTTTTTGTAATATTTTTTTTGTTTGTTTTGTTTTAAGCTAACTACGAAAATTTCCAGTGTAAACACGCACCTTAAAAGTTGATGCAAATTTCTTTTAAAATTTAAAACGAAGGATTAAGATAATTCATAACAATAAAACGTATTTTTAACAGTGTAATGACATCCCAGAAATCTGCATAATCTATTCCGCTATCATCTGATTCTTTTTCTTCGCAGGAATTTCATTATTCACTAATGAAAAGTAAGTGATTACGAATTAGAGGATGATAATAACATGACAATTATTTACACGCTTATTTCAAGAGAAGTACCTTATTTTCAAGATTTTCTAAAGTAAAAACTGCATCTTATATTAGACTGGTACATACGAAATGCGGGGTTTTTAAATGAATATATAGAACCACATTTTTTTTTTCAAAATCTATTTATTTATTGAAAATATGCTGCATTGCTTTAATACACCTTTTCCCAACGAAATTGTAATGCATAGATGCCTGTCGTAAAGAAATTCAGATCTTTAAAATCAAGAAACTGATATGAAATTTTTCTGAGTGCCTTTATTTACATACTGTTCAACCCGCTAAAACTGCTCTAAATGTTTAAAAAATGGAAATTGGTTGGCGAAAGATCCGGTGGGGCTGGGTACTGCAAAATTTCATATTTTAATTCATTTAATTTAGCAATGGGCTCAATTCATGACGGTCACATGATGAAGACAAACACGTGTTCTCCATTGAATTCAAAACAGACATTAAACTCATTGTACAAGTTGCTCTAGTAAAATTTCAAATTTTATTATTGGGTAAAGATGTTTAAATATAATGAGAAAAAATTTCATCACAAAAACATTTTAGAATTAATTGTAAAAAAAGCTTTATTTTAGACATCCACTTTTAAATAAAATACATTTTGTATATTATCTGTTTCATTATTGTTGATAATTTAAGGGAAAGTTTCTTCAAAGAGAAACAGGTGCATGAACTAATTAGCTGAAAACACAGGGTTGCTTTTATTGTGTGACTATGATGTCACGTGAGTTTTTGAACTGATTGGCCAGAAACACGTGGTTATCATTATCATGTGACTATGACGTCACATGAGCTAAACCCATTGTTTTGAACGACGCATGCAGCCAAGGATTGTTGTGAAAAAGGGGACATGCCGATAAACAAAAATGGGCATATAATTTTCATTGTTCATGTATTTCATCAATATAACGGTAGCATAATAGATACAGTTGGATTTGTCTCTATCAATATGCTTTCAAAGCATCACTTTTCATAGATGTTTTGGGTATTCCATGTAGAAAAAAATTGCCAAACTGAAATTTTTCAAACCAACGCTACACTTTTCGATTTTTAGCAGTATCTTCTCCAAATGCCTGATTTATATTGCCTGCAACTTTTACAGCTCTCTATTATCAAGTTTATACTCATACGAAAATGGCACGAACAATGGTAGTGAATTCATTACCCTTACGAAAATCAAAACAAATAGCAAAATGGAACAATTTTGAGAAAATCTCTGTCGAAATGTAGTTGTAATTGTAGTTTGGTGAGGTGAGAGCACTTAGTTCTTCCAACCTTCATCTCCTTTCAGGACATTTAGGATGACATTAAAACGCTTTCAAGCTGCCTTTTTTAGAAAATAATGTTTAAAGTTTAACTAATGAAGAAAATAATAAAAAGAAAATTTACTCTTTCATATGAATAAATTTACAAATATAAAACAAAATAAAGATAAAAATTGATGAAAAAAATTCTTGACTTAAAAAAAATTTTCGTGATGGAAATGAGAGGAGCGATGCCCAGCAAATTCAGTTGCAGCAAAGGAGTCCGAGTTAAAGAGAGAAACTATTTAGATGTAAAAAAAGTTAAAATGAGTTGGCATCGAGTGGAGCTTCTGTGAATGGCTGATCAGAGAAGTCAGCTATTTTTGCATTTCAGTTTAAGTGAGAAGCTCGACCAATCATTGAGAAGAAAAATGGAGTGAATTTAAGAATAAAATTAAAAGATAACTAATATAGATAAAAGAAAACGTACTTAGGAATTAAAGTAAAGCAGTTGATCTGGGTCTGTGGAAATTAAGATCAGGAGTATATTTTTCGATGCTAGTGATCGATTTGTTGTCAGAGTAGTCAATTTTATTAAAGATATTGGTAGCATTCCTCCTGATCGTTTGTCTAATAGTGGGTTTAATTTACTCGCAGATATGAGGTCTATAATCCTCATAAACCAACAAGCATTAAGAATCTGCCTGGCAATTAAATTTTGAGCCCCTTCTAAATAATTAGCATGGGTCTCTGCTGCATGCCCCCAAACAGGGGAGGCGTAGGTTAGGATCGGTTAAGATATCAGTGAGTAGGTATGCATTTTGTTTCTATTACTTAATTTTGATTTTTTGGAAATTAAGGGGTAGAGTTTCCGTTGAAATGGACAATTCGGCTACGAACAAAGTTACGCCAAAAACAAAACCTTAGCTAAAACATGAGAGACAAAAATTTACAGGTAAAGAAAATCCAGCATTTAATTTGAATCTACCCAATACACTGAAAAATACAATTATTAACATAAGTATAAGTAATCAATGTAAGATTTTTTTCATTAAAATTTGACAAAAAAAAAAAAACGAAATTATAAATTTGATAGTACATGGAATATCACAAAAAAAAAAAATAACTGGAATATTTTAACTACAGAAACTTTGAATTACAGAAGATGAATCTTAGATGCACATTGAAAAAGGTATTTAATTATTCATAATAAATTAATTAAATAACTAACCAGAGAGTTTATAGCAACTCACTGGATTAGCCTGTATTTCATAAATGATTTCTGTGTAATCAAAACACATTTTAAGAGTCAATTTTAAGATTTTTAAAATATATTCTTCTTCAATAATTTTCATTGGCTTATATATAGCTCGCATATCATAAATG
>BMAV01005093.1:185619-197144 GCA_019973955.1 Trichonephila inaurata madagascariensis
CTTCAATAATTTTCATTGGCTTATATATAGCTCGCATATCATAAATGGAGCTTGAATTTCATTTTAAAAAATATTGGAATTTTTTTTAGTTTAATGAGAGAAGTGACACAAATTTTAGATTGCCAAAATGAATAATTTTAAACTGTAAAGAAACTTTTTTTTCAGAATTTTTATTCGTATAGTAGAGAAATTATATGCAGCTTTAAATTTATGCATGTTTGATTCTTCATAAAAATTCACTAAAACATAAATCGTCTGAAATAATTTAAACAATTTGCGATAAAAATGAACAAAAACTTTAAGGGAATATTATATATATCAGAGATACTTTTGTTTGATAATTTTAATTTATATTCACAGATTTATTTATAACAATATTGTAAATTTTCCTTATCTAACTAAGGCACTTATTTCCTAAGTAAATTATTGTTAAAAGGGGTTAATTCAGATCAGTTATATTTTATAATGTACCACACTAAAGTCTGTAAAATTTTATCTGACATAGACACGTTAATATAAATTTGTTTTATTTATATATTCTAATAAAAATAACAGGATATATGTTTTATATTTTTTTCTTCTTCTATTTAAAAATTAATGCTTATAGATTTAATTCCTTACTTTTTCAGAAAATTAAAATAAATCAAATCCTACAAATTAAATTATTTGGAGTTTTGTAATAATTTTATGGAAGAGTTTAAATAACATATATATAATAATATCAAGTTTGATTCAAGTATTTTGCATTAAAAAAGTATTTAAATTTATAATCAAATATACTGTATATTTCATGGAAATATATATATATATAATAAACACAATTAATATTTGATTATATTATTTACTATATTTACTTATATTTTATTTAATACGATATTAAAACAAACTTTTTACATTCTTCAAGAATTTTTTTTTTTTGTAAGAATATGTATAAAATCGTTACGTAACATTATTAAATTATATATATATATATATATATATACTATAAAATATTTTCTTACTAACAGATTTTAATTAAATTTTACCGTCTGAAATTCAGTTAAAATTCGTTATATGCAATCCATATGAGTAAATTTTATATAGTTCAAAACGTATTGAAAGACCAATCATTAGGTCCTACGATACTCTTAATAATATTTCATGAGATAAATTAAAGATAAAACAAAGACCTAAGTGCCCAGAATGCGAAAATTTTAAATTTTTACAGCTCATGTTAAGAACTAATAGGAGAGTTTTAATATATGTAATACGATATTATGTTGAAATTCTTCAAAATTCAAGTCAATTTTGTATTCATTTTTACTAAAGAAGTACTTAAAAAAGAAATAAGAAAGCAAAAGAAAGACATTTTCTCTCCTACAAAGGTCAATGGAATGATTTAGAAAATTACATTTGTAAATATTAAAATTAGATCCAAGTGCTAAAATTGCAATAATAATAATTTAATTCTTTCTTGAATATTGATTTTTTTAAAGAAATAATCTTTATTTTAAAAAAATAGAATTTTACAATAGTTCTATTCATATAAGCATTTCAATTTTAAACAATGGGAATAGGGACAGTATTCAAATCCTTAAACTGAATTCCAAAATTTCCTTGGAACTTGAATTTCTACCTAAATTATCTCTACTTAAGAGAAAATAAAGATTAATTAACTCTTGTAGATTGATAATTTTTAAAATGAATGTAGCAATTAAAAATAAACTTTTTAAATTTAAATGAAAAATTTAAAAGTAAATGTAATTTTTTTATTTACTCATTTTTAAGGAGAGAAAAATCTGATAATAGTTTCCTTCTTTCGTCAAAATTATTCTAAACTAATATTTTTTTAATTTGACAGAAACTTTATCATTAGACATTTGGTAATCCACTGAATTATTTTTTGTGATATAAAGCAGTGCTTCTCAAACTTTCAATATTTGCGACTCATTTTTCAATCATAATCGCGCTCCCTTCCATACAATAACACTGCATTGAATTCAATAATAATATACTTTGACGTAAAGTTACAATACGACTTTAATTATAAACCATACAAATTATCAAAATAAGTATTAAATTTTGTGTATACTTTTATTACACACCCATAAGGCCACTGTGGTAATTATTAAACTTACAATTAACTTAGTACTTTTAAATTAATTATGAAACACATTGTGCAGTACTGATACATTTATAATTGTATTATATCAGTGTAAATATGTATTTTATTCCTTATTATGTCAGAATATATTTTGTTTTGCTTTCTTTCAGTAAAAAAATAATTTTTTTAATATTTTGGTTTCGATATACTCGCGCCCTTCTTGTAGGGTTATCACACCCCTCTAAGGGGGTGCGCCACACAGTTTTAGATACATTGATATAAAGAACTAAAACAGACTTTTTTTCCCGGTTTTATGCGCTTATACAGTGACGGCCAAAATTGTGAACACTTTTTTAAATTGTAAGGTTTTTTAGTTTGTATGCTTATAGAAAATTTTGCGTTGCACAAAATGCTAAGCATTTTATGTCATATTAAAGGGAATTTAATACTCAATTTAACACACACAAAACAAAATTCAAATACTTGCAATGCAAAAAGGATATGCTGTATAATAACTGTCGATATATATTAGATACTGAATATAGCAGCGAGTTATCAGAACTTAGTGAGGTTGTCTTTAATCTTTGTTACAGCCTCACATCGATGTTTCATTGAGCTGAAAATAGTTTTAAGCTCTTCCTTCGTTAATACAAGATGATAGTAAATAATTTATCCTCAATTAGTTCCTTTTTATTTCATGGGTAACTCATTAGGACAAG
Source organism: Trichonephila inaurata madagascariensis (assembly GCA_019973955.1). Lineage (NCBI taxonomy): Eukaryota > Metazoa > Arthropoda > Arachnida > Araneae > Nephilidae > Trichonephila > Trichonephila inaurata. The sequence goes on from BMAV01005093.1 coordinate 188,422, forward strand.
AGTTTTCAAACGGTGCCACAAGTGTTCGATAGAATTGAGGTCATGACTGTTTTCTGTGGACAGGATAACAATGATATTTAGCCAAAAAGCAATGACATCAAATAAAAGAGTAGATTGGACATATGTGTGACGAGAAAGTGGTATTTCCTTTGTTAAAATTACATAACAGGTGGGTAGTTTAGTGACTACATCTGGAGACTGAGAGCTTTGTTTAAGATGTCAGGAGACAAATTTAATTTAAAAAAGCAGGAAATAGCCGAAAAAAGTGCACCACATCTGTTAATGACAGAAGAACAAAAATACTATGTTTCAGAGATAAAAGAATTTCATGGGCATCCATCAGAAGTGATCTGAGTGATGCTGGTATTTCTGTCAGTTGAAAAACAATCAGGAGTAGATTAGCAGTTGTAAGATTAAAAGGTAGAATTCCACTAAAAAAGCCGTCTCTCAACTTACAGCAGCGCTAAAAGGGACTACAGTGGGCAATGTAACACATTAATTGGACAAATGATTATTGGTCACAAGTTATATAGAGGGACGAAACTAAAATATCGTTACTCGGTAGTGATAGGCTAAAATATGTAGACGTAGAATAGCAGAGAATGCTACAACCTGAATGCATCCAGGCAACTATGAAGCCCCCACATAGTTTTATCATTTAGTCATGAATATCAGCAGATAGTAACGGTCGCCTTCATATCATCGATGGAACACTGAATGTCATAAAATACATCGACACCATTCTAGAACCTAAATTTCTGCCTTCCATCAGGGATCTATTTACCAACAAAGTTTCATTTATTTTTCAGTAAGATTCTACTCCTTATCATACAGTAAAGTAATTGAAAGACTGGTACCGTTCTAAGATTATTGAGTTGTTGTCTTGGCCAGGAAACAGTCCTGACCTCAATCCTATCGAAGACTTGTGGCACCGTTTGAAAATTCTTGTCCGAATGAGCTTCCCATAAAATAAAAAGGATCTAATAAAGGATATAATTGTTTCCTGGCATCATAATAACTAAGGAAGGGCTTAAAACTATTTTCAGCTCAATGAAACATCAATCTGGAGCTGTGAGAAAGATTAAAGGCAACCTCACTAAGCTCTGATAACTCACTGCTATCATTAGTATCTAACGTATATCGACAATTATTACGCGTTGCAAATATTTGAATTTTATTTTTTGTATTGAATTAAGTATTAAATTCCCTTTAAACTGATATAAAATACTTAGCATTTTGTACAATGTAAAATTTTCTATAAGCATACAAACTTAAAAAACCTAAAAAATTTTTTTAAAAAGTGTCCACAATTTTGGCCACCACTGTAAATGATTCATAAAGATGTTGTAATTTAAATCCCAATAATATGCAAATAAAAATGTACGTTGTTTCCAGAATGAAAGAAAGAGATCCCTTCATATTCTTGTTTTCTTAAAAACTAAATAAAAAATGACTCGATAATCATTTAATAAAAGCTCGAATACAGGGTGTTGCCAAATTCAACCGACAAATTCAGAGGGGTTATAGTAGCAAGCACGGGGACGACAAATCATCACAGAGCATGGGGTGTCAAACCACGCTTAGTCGGGGAAAATCGAGGTAGTAGTAGCCGTCGAGAGGGTGATTAACCAGGCGAGGGAAGTTGTCAAACGATTACGAGGATGTGGAGTGCCTTGATAGGGTTGAAGAAGCTTACACACATGTAAACTTTCCACGTTTCTGCATTGAGTAGTGGCCACTGCGCACCAGAACGTGTTATCCATACACGATGGTATACAAGCACGGTGCGCAACCTCCTCTATGCTACATATCCCGGGAGATGGATTGGACGCGGTGGACCTGTTGCTTGCCCTCCACGTTCTCCGAACCTTAGTCCCTTGGATTTCTCTTTCTGGCGCTGCCTGAAATCACTTGTATATGAGATGCCGGTGGCTGCAGTGGAGGTCTTATGGTAGAGATTGTCGTCAGTTCAGCTGACATCGCCAGCACACCGAATTTGTTTGAACGCGTTTGACAATCCTTCATCCATCGGTGTCATATGTGCTACGAGCTACACGGTCGCAACTTCGAGCAATTTCTGTGACACTCACTTGCCGTTGCATTTCTGACTTTGATGCAATGTCCATGTTGTAAACGTGCTTTACGACTCATAAATATATTTCTTACCTCTTATTTCCCCTTTTCATTCCACTCGACATCACACCATTCATAACTGTTTTTGTGAATTACTCCGACTAAACATGGTTGGTGAACCCATGTTCTACGGAGAATTGTCACCCCAATGCTGCCTACTATCACCCACCTGAATTCGTCTGTCGAATTCGGCAACACCTTGTATATGTAATATGTATAAATGTCGTAATTTGAATAATAATGTACAACCAATCGCAATAAAAATGTATTTATAAGCTTCTATGAAGTATTGAGCAAGTAAATCCACTTAAAAATATATTCTTTAATTTTCAAGTCTCGCAGACTAAACTGGATCCTTCCAAATAACAATCAACTTATATTAATATAAATGTATCCCAAACAATTATGAAATTCAAAAATAAATAAGGTAATTTGGGAGCCCATGCCAGTTGGGGGAAGATGCCAGTTTGTTAATAGTACTTTTATGGGTCAATAGATGGCAATTTAGAGCCACTTGTGAGAAGAGTCTGGCCCGCCTTTGAGTTTGGTTTGTGAATTTATATGAATTAATCGTCTTTAATCTGCCTTATTTTTTGATCTTTTGAACATTTAAAGTGTTGAGTACAACTTTTATAATATTCTGTTCCTCATATTTAAAGTTCATAAACGTACTTGTTATTTTAAATAAGATATTAGCAATATAAGTGAGTTATGCATAATGTTACACATACGAAGCATGTACATGCAGCCATAACTCTGTAGCAATAAGGAAATAAGCGTGTGCGGTATTTCTCTCTATACTTGGGGGAAGACGCTACATGATTCAGAAATATAAATTAGATGAATTTAAAAAAAATTTTTAATTTTGTCACACTAAATACTATTTATAAAATATAAATGCAATTAATAATTATTATTATAATTAATAATACTTAAATACAATTAATAATGCTGGTCTCCACCAGCACAGAGCACGGTAGCACATTCCTCTGGTCAAAAAACACAAACCAACCCCGAGCGTAAAAAAAATTAACTTCAGAAGTCTTAAGGTATCCGACTACGTTCGGAACCGTGAATTTGCAAAAGCGTATAAATGGATAATATTTATGATATTTAGTGTCACATAGATTAGAAAATGTATATAAAATTGTTTTAAGAATAGTATTACAGTAAAAAATTATTTAAGTACAATATTTTGACAAAAAATGAACATAGAACGACCCATTTTCAAAACATTCTCTTTTTGTGAAAAATTCTTCTATTATAATAATATTTTGCCTGTATATAGCTCAGATCTCTCTACAAAGGTTCAACTAGAATTTTTGAAATATATAACTTAGAAGTGGGTTTATCTATATTTTACGACAACAACATAGGGGAGAAATTTTAAGAAAAAAACACCGATAGTTATTTCAATGGGTGGTAACTCTGAAAATAATGTGATATTTTCAAAAATCCTAGTTCAGACTCTCTGGAGAAGTCTTTACTTTATATAAGTGCGAAATATTATTATTTTAGAAGCATTTCTTATAAAAGGAGAACATTTTGAAAAAAAGATTATTCTAAGTTAATTTTTTGCCAAAATATTGTATTTAAACAATGTTTTTTTATCAAAATATAATTAAAACAATTTTATTCTCGTATTCTAATCTAAGTGACTCTAAATATCATGAAAATTATCCATTTATACGCGTTTTTAAAATCTAGGTTCCGAACGTAATCGGATACCTTAACTGAATCAGAGAGGAGAGCAACTATGCATGTAAACGCGGGTAAGGTCAAAACAAATAACAAGAAGTCTTCGAAGAAACAGAAGAAAGAGACGTGTCAGTTTGCCATCCTCAAGCGAAGAAATTCCTCTGGATACTACTGGTAACAGTTTTGATGAGGATAATAATGACGATTTTTATGCTGTGTATAAAAGGTACTATTATGCTAAAAAAAAGGCCCCGAGTGTGACTGGATTTAGTGCATCGAATGCAACAAATGGTTGCAAGAAGGTTGCAATGAGTGAAATGTTGCGTAGGCTATCATTTGAATCTGTCCTGTTATTATTTTCAGCAAGCTAATTATGAAAGAATTAATTTTTTTTTCTATAGTTATTGTTACTTCATATTTAATTTTGTAATGTTTACCTTATTTTTTTTATTTACTGTGGTGTTGTTGCATCTTACTCCATGACGGGAGGCATCTTCCCCCATATATGGGGGAAGATGCCACAATTAAATGAATTTCTTGAACATTAATTTCTAATTTATTTTCATACTAAGAAAAGAATTAACTTGTACACATAACCAATTAAATACTGAAGAAGAAAGTGTATTTTTTTCATGGTCTTGCCATTTCAATTTTCAATGTATTAATCGAAAAATCCTTAAATGTGGAGTCTTCCCCCAAATCACCTTATATTTTAATGTTTAAAAGGAAATAAATATAAACCATTTTTTGTCTCTATAAACTCATATTTTTTTTTATATAAAAATAAAATTATTACTAACCAATATAGTATTACCTTAATTTCCCATAAAAGTAAGACATAGAATTCGCAGACGTACTTTATTTAGTTTTATTTAACTTACTTTAACGTAATTAATTATAAGCATAGAAAGTACTTTAAGAGAGGAAGACCTTTTTATTCTTGCTCAAGGCTTAAACATTTCGAGACAAAAAAGGTTAAAAGAGATTCAGTATTCTTCGTGGGGCCAGTAAATAATAAAAATGTTCTTTTGCCAAGTCGAGACGTTATTTAAATTATTATTTTTAACACGGAACCCTGTATAAAATTCATATTTTTCATCCCTTGATCCAACTTCTGACGTGGTTCCGTAACAGACATTAGCTAATTTTTTTGTCACAAAGATTGTTTTCTAAATATTGGAAAAGTGCATAATAACTTAGTACTAAATATTTTTGAATATAATACAATAATAAACTTCGACGCTGAAGCTACAGTGCGACTTTAATTATAAACTGTACAAATTACCAAGATAAGTATTATATTTTGTACATGACAAGCCCATGGAAAAGTCACTGGTAATTACTAAACTTGTTTTTAATTTAGTATTGATTAATTAATAATCCAATACTTTTTGCCGTACTGATACATTTATAAGTATCTTCAGGTATCCGACTACGTTCGGAACCGTGATTTTAAAAAAGGGCATAAATGAATAATTTTCATGATATTTAGTGTCGTTCGGATTAGAATACATGTATAAAATGGTTTTATAAGGACATTTTGACAAAAAAAATTATTTAAATACATTATTTCGGCAAAAAAATTAACTTAGAGTAACCTTTTTTCAAAATGTTCTCCTTTTCTAAAAAATGCTTCTATTATAATAATATTTTGCCTGTATACAGCTCAGACCTTTGTACAGAGACTCAACTATGACTTTTGAAAAATTCACATTATTTTCAGAGTTACAACCCATTGAAATAATGTGATCAGCGTTTTTTTCTTAAAATTTCTCCCCTCTGTTGTCGTAAAACATGGATAAATCCACTTCTAAGTTATATATTTCAAAAATTCTAGTTAAGCCTCTATACAGGGGTCTGAGCGATATACAGGCAAAATATTATTATAATAGAAGCATTTTTCACAAAAGAAGAATATTTTGGAAACTGGGCATTCTATGTTCATTTTTTGTCAAAATATTGAACTTAAATTATTTTTTGTTGTGATAATATTCTTAAAACAATTTTATATACATTTTCTAATCTAAAAAAACTAAATATCATAAATATTATCCACTTATACGCTATTGCGAAATCACGTTTCGAATGCAGTCGGATACCTTAAATCAATATGAATATGTATTTTATTTTGTATTATGTCAGAATGTATTTGTTTTGCTTCCTTTCAGTAAATTGATAATTAATTTAAATCCTTTATTTTCACTTTTCGATATGCTCGCGCCCCCACGTAGGGTTATCCCTTCCCCTAGGAGGGGCGCAGCCCACAGTTTGAGAAACGCTGCTTTATGTTAAACTATATTGTTAGTTAACGGTTTATTTTTCTTCTGACGCTTGCTTTTATTAGAGTGCTTCAAATGTTTAAAGTGATATAAGGTTTTAAATTTCAAAAAAATTTAAAAGATCAGTAATAATTACTAAACTCAAGCTGCTTCATAAAATTTTTATTTTAACGTATGCAAAATCGTTTTTATTGGAATTCTTTTGACAAATATAAAATTTTCTAAATAAAATATCGAAGAGGGTGGGAGCCATAACTGATAGTTTGCTCGTTTTGAAAAAATTCTATTCTTAAATTTTATGAAAATGATAGTTTTGAGAGAAAAAACAGAATGAAACAGTTTAAATTTTAACAAGTATTTAAGAAAACATTCTAATTATCTGGGTTTTTTTAATTCTAATGCATTCACATACGAATATAACATATAGAAAAGATTTATTTTTATTTGCAGTACTTGAAAAGCGACATATCTAATTATCCTTTTTTTATAACTATTGTTTAACGCAGCATCAGAGAAGTGGTAAATTCTAAATAAAATATCAAAGAGGATAAGAATGAACTTTTATTCTTAACAAAAAAAAAAAATTTCAGCAAATTTTCTCATATGAAACATTAAATTTTTTTTAAAAAAAAAGTCACCAAGTGGAAATAAATTAGAATTTTAAGATACATGAGAGAAACCATTCTAAATGCCTCCATAATTTTACTTAGTTCTAATGGTCTTTCTGTTTCAGATGAGTCGTTCCTCGAACGGCACAGTGTTCCTTAAGAACACCAGCCGGTCTGCCGAGGGAATGTACCGCTGCGAAGTGTCCGCCGACGCTCCTTCCTTCCAATCCATATTCTCCGAGAAATTCATGGCCGTCGAAGGTAAGTACTCAACATTTCTCAGCAATTTAACATTATTGTTAATACTATAAGGGTTGCCCAAATGAAAAGTGGACAAGTTGAATAAAAAGAATACCTTTAAGGTATCCGACTACGTTCGGGACCGTGATTTTGCAAAAGCGCGTAAATGGATAATTTTCATGATATTTAGTGTAACTTAGATTAGAATACATGCATACAATTATTTTAAGGACATTATGACAAAAAAAAATTATTTAAATACAATATTTTGGCAAAAAATTAACTTAAAAATAACCTTTCTTCCAAATGTTCTCCTTTTGTAAAAAATGCTTCTATTGTATTAATATTTTGTCTGTATTCAGCTCAGACTTTTCTACAGAGGCTCCACTAGAATTTTTGAAATGAATAACTCGGAAGTCGGTTTATCCATGTTTTACGAAAACAGAAGGGAGAAATTTTAAGAAAATACGCCGATAATTATTTCAAATGATTGTAACTCTGAAAATAATTTGAATTTTTCAAAGATTATAGTTGAGCCTCTGTACAGAGGTCTGAGCTATATACAGGCAAAATATTAATACAATAGAAGCATTTTTTACAAAAGGAGAACATTTGGAAAAAAGGTTATTCTAAGTTAATTTTTTGGCAAAATATTGTATTTAAATAATTTTTTTGTCAAAATGTCCTTAAAACAATTGTATACATGTATTCTAATTTAAGTGACACTAAATATCATGAAAATTATCCATTTATGTGCTTTTTTAAAATCATGGTTCCGAACGTAGTCGGATACCTTAATAGAAATAAGAAGAAAAAAAAACGCCATTGATGTTGTGACACAGGTACCATCGCTTGGGATGCAGATGTATGTCTTCATTCTAGAAAGAACGTGGTTGATTCTTGAATAAATCCTGTCCAGCTTCCTTCACTTTGTCGTTTAGTTGAAGATCTGATAAACTACGCATCGATATATCCAAGAATGTATCTTCTCTGAAAAGCAAGGCGATAGCCTTTTCTTACAGCTTGGAACAACAAGCATCATTGAGTTGTGTGTCACAAATTTTACGTCAGATGGGCTCCATCTCAGGGAGAAAATGTAAGGAGGACAGATTAATCTTTATCTAAAGATTCGTAACGTCATCTTGGCTGAGAAGTTATTAGAAAGAAGGAGACAAAGTAAACAATTAGTCATGTGATAAGCAAATATCTCATAAAATAAATTCTGTGAATGTATGGAAATGCTTGGCAACAATCTGAGTCGGAAATTTTTATTTTTGTACGATTACAATAAATTCTACAGGATATATATACAAGTTTCTTAAAGTGAATTTGTGTCCATCAGAGGGCAGCAGTTGTTCCCCAAGGAACGATATTTTTCAACAGTGCATGACCTCATGTGGTTAAACTAACAGCAAAGTTTCATATTAAATTTGTACTTTCTTTTCAGTGTTTTATACAGTAATCCAGAAACTTTCTCCTAAACACAATGGTAGGAAATTTTTAAAGGAACAATATCTACCCTGCAATATACAGTTGGAAAAAATCGTTTTGTTTCTTCCATGCCTGAACCTCTTACTGCTATTATTCAACGTAACTGTAAAGAGTGATCTCTTAATAATTGAATGGAACGAACATTTTCAAAAAGAGATACTCTAATATCATTTACCACAAATATCCGCTATATTGCATACTAGTATAAATGTTGTTAAATTAGTATTTCTTAAGGGTGTAAACTATTTCGTAATTTAATTTAACCCCTAGTTGT
>BMAV01005093.1:197154-209486 GCA_019973955.1 Trichonephila inaurata madagascariensis
TTTTATTTATGTACTAGTATCAAACTCATTATCTCTCAAAAACTGAAGGAACAATAAGAAATAATTATTTTCATGGGATAAATAAAGCAAACGCGACATATTAGAAATCAAAGGTCTGTAAAAATGGATTGAAGTTGTTAAAGAAGAAGGCTAGCAGTATATTATAAATAAATGTACAAAACTGATTTGTTAATCAATCCTCTAAAAGTATTAGAGATTGTATTAAACTATTTCTTGACGTTTCGAAATTTAAGAATCGAACAATCGCAAAAAATACTAAGTTTTTTTTCTTATTTGGAATATATATAGTGTGGGTAAACACATTTCTTAGAAATTTTACAGAATGTTCTTATATTGCAAATATCAAAACATTCCAAGGAAGCTTAATTTCCCATTTGTCCACGAGTTTTTCCTTTCGAGACTGACCATAGACCGAAAAAGAAGTTTAAGAGAGTCAGACATAGTTTAAAACAAACTAGAATTACAAATACATCTGATATCAAGAACAATTGAGAGATGCAATTTACTTGAAAGAATCATGCAGTTATTTTTAGATAATTTAATAAATCAATACAAGTTCCTTTGAAACGTATGATGTTGTTCTAAACATTCAATTAATTCTAGATAATGTCTGAGAGCTTTGTTAATATGATTATTGTGATGTACTTCGGAATTAATACGGATTTTTTACTTTATTTGAATTTAATAACGTTATAAAGTATTTTAACATTATGCTAAATTGAAAGTTTTCAGAGAAAAAGCAACATAGGAAGATTGCGCTAAATATAGTTATGAAATTAAATTATCATTTCTATAGTAAATATTTTCTCTTCAGATGTTATTAGTTAATTTAGATCTTAACTATATTGCATAAAATCGAAAAAAAAATTTTTTTTAATTTTCTCATTTAAGAGTAAAAGAGTGTTATATGAATCTCATGAGCAATGTATAAATTAAAACTTGTTTAGTTTAACAGAAATCAATTGTAATGAACACTCAGAGAAAATTGCAATTTTCTAATGTAATTTCATTTATAGTAGCTATTGATTCATTGTATAAGTATTTTCATACTTTAATTCACTTATCAAAAAAATTGATAAATCTCACGAGGATGACTTTGAAAAAAGTTGAATGTAGAATAAAAATGAACTCAGACCTCTCAAAGGCTTTTTATACTGAACAAGGTATTAGACAGAGAGATTCTCTTGCTTGTATGTTGTTCAATATAGCACTTGAAAAAGCTTAATACAAACACTGGAGGTACTATTTTTAATTGAATCATGGAATTATTAGCCCTGGCTGACGATATTAATGTCATAGGCAGAACAAAACAACCGGTTGCCAATGCTTTTGTATCGCTTGGGGAGTCTGCAAGAAGAATGGGTCTCACTATTAAGCAAGTGAAAACGAAATTTTTCGTTGTAACGCAAAGAAAATATAATTTATAAACCCTTTAAAAATAAATATGTTTTACTTCTGAGTGTATACAGTAATTTAAGTGCGTTTGAACTGTCATTAGTAATACCAATGATGTATAAAGCTTGAAGTAAATAATAGGGTACTTATATGGTAAACAAATATTTCTATGGTTTGAGAAGCCAATTTAAGACTAAATTCATTAATTTTATAAAACAAAACTCAGCTTATACAAAACTTTAATTAGACCAGTTGCTTTGTACGGCAGAGAGTGCTGGTCATTAAATAAATCTAAAAAACTAAAGCTGCTGATTTTTGAGAGAAAAATACTCCAAAAGATCTTGATTACAATAGATTAGATTGCTTGGTTACTGTTGATTACAATATAATTACGAAATGTACAGTAGATATAAAGAGCCTCCCCCCCTCCGAATATATATTGTCAAAATTATAATAGCTAGCTCCATTAGATGGCTAGGACACCTTTATAGATATAATGACTCAAACCTCTAGATGTGATCTGACTCTGCTTAGAGAGATCTTAGTGATCTAGTGTAAACGGTTGACAATAATAGAGTCAGATGGAGAAGCCTCACGAAGACAGCCTTGGCCTGTGACAGGCTGTAGTGCTGCCGAAGAATAAGAGTACTTCAATTCAACGAAATAGTTTGGAAGAGAGTATTTTGTGGCTGCGTTAGCCTATCGGTCATGGTCACTGACTCGAAGCCGGCGTGTCATGAATTCGAGCCCAAGTGTCACTGAAGACACGTCGTGTAGATACACTCTAAACCAGATACCCAAAGTCCCCCCCCTTCACCATTCGCGTGGTGTGACAGCTCAGAAGGGAGTACCAGAGCAGATGATGTTGCTTTATTCACTTGACCATGGTTCCATATTACGAGGTTTGTTGCCAATAGCCTTCATGTTGCTTTATAGTACGACGTTAACGAATACTTACTCGCGAGAGTATTTTTAAAAAATACCATTAGAAGAAGGCATAATATCATCACAAATTTTGCTACATAAATTAATCCTGTTTTGTTAAGTTATGAGAAAGATTTGTAAATCTGGAGTTAGATTTTCGGATTTTCTTCATATTACAAATTCATTTCTTTCTCCTTGTGGTTCAGCTAAGGAAGCAGTGAAATTGTAAAATTCTTCTTAATCACAAATAAGTTAATGGTGATAAATTGGAATTTCGTCACATACAGAAAACCGATGATACACTCCAGTGCAAGTAGAAGTACCATGTTGGCACATGAAATTTTACCTCGCTCGTATAATGTTCTAGAATCTTTGTTTCTGCATCATCTCCAGAAGATATTAAATGTTCTATCACTGTAATTGGACTTTCAGGAAATGACTTCATCTTGCAAATTCACGCAAAACATGACCATGGTTGTGCCTCTCTGTATAATTTATCTCCATACCGCAAAAGAAAACTTCTTTTTTACCCAGCAAATTCCTGCAGAGGGAAACTATGGACTTAATTGTGTTGGGCTCAAATTGAGCGTTTCTTGCTGTTCCGGCTATTAGGCGTTGCAACATGGAATAGAGGTGCATCAAATTATCTTCTTGCTAATAAAGGATTCAGCAAAAATCCGATGCCTTAAAACAACACCGTTAACACTTGGTCGCGATTTTAACATATTTAATTTTCAGCGAGGAAGGAGCAGGGGTGGTCGGGAGATCTCAATGTGAGAACAACCACCGGAATTTCGTCGCGCCGAAAAGATGAAAAGGTGACGCTGTTTATCACGCCTTTCTGGGAAAAATTTAATTAGCCAATAATTGAAGGCTCTTCGTATCCGATATCCAAGCAATTACGTGCCACGTCGGATAATGAGGGACGAAAAGAAAATGAACCTACCCTTCTAATCGACCCAGCCGGCAAAAGCCGGGCCGGCAAATTCGGATGCCAAAATCTATATTAGACGCGCATTCCGCCGACATTGCTTGTAAAAAAGACCATTTTTTCTCTTTTGTGTTGGTGAGGGTGATGAAGTGTATAAAGTGGATGTTTAACAATCATTGCTTACTACAACATTGCCTATTATGATGAGACAGTAGGGGTGGCAGGATGAGTTGAGGGTTCTCCACCACCCTTCTAACCACTCCACTTCACTTATTCGGGAGTTTTTTTGTTTATTTGATTATTAATCTCTGTTTTTTTTGTTTTATGGGGGAAGTTTAATTTGGTAGCCTGTGCTTTCTATTCGGTTTGCTTCAACCTTTTTTTGTTGCCAGAGAGAGGGGTAAAATAGTTGTTTATTGATTGGGATATTAATGGGGTTGTACGTGGCATGGTTTAGGGCAAGAGTTTGTTGATAAATGAAAAGAGGAAATAAGGTGCATTGAGGAAGAGTTGGAGATTGATGGATCGTAGTTTACGTGTATTTTTAGAAGTGGAGAGATGAATTTGTTTTAATTTTTGGGAATCTATTAGATTGATGTATATGAAATGTCAGAATTTCTTCAAGTGTGTACGTCTGTCTTTCTCTATATTAGTTATGCTTTTGTTTTTGCATTACCTCGTTTATAATCGTATTGTCTATTGTCAGAGTCATATTTCAATGAAGAATCGTTTTGTTATTTGTTTTGAATTTCGTAAGGTTATGAATTCAACCGATATCCGTGTAGTTTTTATATGAATATGTTGTTGTTGCATATGGCTTTGTTTAAAGGATCAATCCAAAAAAAAAAAAAATAATAATAAAACAGCTCAAGTATCACACAAGAACAAAGTTAAATAATAAAAAAGAACACAAATATTTAAATTAAGAAGTAAGACAAATTAACATGGAGACAAAAGAAAAATTTAAACAACAAGAAAAGGAACCTAAGATATGTAGTCTTTACAAGAAGTTCATGAAATTTCTGGCATTCCAGAATAGTTTGCTTATCATAGCATGTTTTTAAGACTCTTTATCTAGTTCTGGGCATATAAAAAGATTCACGGCATTCATGATGCCTGAATTACAAATTCGATATATGCTTGAAGGAAAGATGACTATTCTATTAAGATGATGTGCCATGCAGTCATGGCCTGTTTGCAGTCTTAAGTTTGCCAGCCTCCTTACGGGACTTTTGACAAAACTTTTTACACGTGTATTGAATGTTAGCCCAGAATTTGCTTGTTGATTTTGCTTGCAAGTCAAATTTAAGAGTATCCACTAATTTCTCAAAAATATGTTTTTAAGTGACTTTGGAGGAAGTGGTTTGGTGTCTTGGGGCCCAAGTGCTCCTCTTTTAGTTGTAAGTCTGCCTTTCCGTTACCGTCGATACCCACATTTTATAGGAATATTAACTTGGTAATGATGCTGCAAAAGCTACTCGCAGCATAAGCCAGGTAACAGGGAAGAATATTTTTAACGATCGAAAAATGCAGCGTAGGTTTGAAAACTTTTAGTCTGGTGATTTTTCCTTACAAAATGAACCGCATGGAAGACCTAAATCATTTGGGCAAAATAATGTTGTGAAAGCGTATTGGAGGAAATAAATCCAATTGTATCTATTATACTGCTGGTACATTGATGAAAAATTTAAAATTATACGTCCATCACTTGCTAATTGACACGGCTCAATACTTCCAAACGCCAACGTCATGCAAGACAATTGCGAAATTAAATGAATTAAAATATGAAATTTTGCTAGACCCATCTTACTTACCAGATCCCTTTCGCTACCCTACTTTCATTTATTGAACATTTAGAACAGTTTTTACGGGCTAAACAGTATGAAAATGAGGACAGTTTGAAAAATTCCGTTTTTGAGTTTATTGAATCTTAAGATCAGAATTTCTTTAAGACTGGCATCTATGCATTAAAACCTCTTTGGGAAAGGTGTATTGAAGCAAATGGAATATAGTTTGATTAAATAAACAGCTTTGGGCAAAAGATATTCAGTTTTATATATTCACTCAAAAATTAAACATTTCATTATACACCAACCAATTATTTACTTTTCTGTATCAATATTCTCGCAGAAGATATTAATTGAATTTATTCTTAAAAATAATTTTTTAAATATGTTGCAAGTTGAAAGATAACATATACATAAAGCCTTTTTTAGTATTGCAAAACCTTTTGCTTTAGACTTCCGCAATTTGGTTCTGTAATAAAAATTCAATTGCTTTCCGTTTACATGTGCTGTAAAAGAAAGAAAGAAATAGCAACAGGTATTCTTCACAAACAAGTGATAATACAACTGTACAGATAAAAGGCCATATCATTTGCTTAGAATTTAAAACAGTTTGAAAGAACTGTAGAATTTTAATTTCACAAAGCAATTTTTTTAACGACATGCTTATAAATTAAATAAACAGTCTTAAAAGTAAAAAAAAAAATCTTTTTAAAAATTTAATGAAAAATATCAAAAATGATTCGGAAAATATAATGAATTTGAATAATCTTTTTCCTTAAATAGAGAAATTTTTAATCTTTTTGCTAAATTAATCAATTTTTTAACCTTTTAATAAATAATCAAAATATTTCAAAAAGTTATGTGAGCATATTTAATTTGGATCCGTTATCTTCCTGTAACTATAGTGTTGGTGGTGAGAAAATTGTTAAACATGTGCTTTTTCTATGTTCTAAGTTTGTCAGGGAAAGACAGATCCCAAGGCTGGCACTGAAAGATATTAATATTAATAGGCCTCCAAATTTTCACCAACTTGTTTCTAACAGAAGTGCCTTTGACTACATTTGTAAATTCATTTTTTATAATTGTAATCCTTCATAACTTTTATTTTTTTATTCCTCTTGTGGTTCATATTAACTTCTGTAAGATCCGTGGTATACTTTGTGGTACACGGGGAACTATGAAGGCTTTTAATTAAAAAAAATACGGGGTCATTCATAGTTCCTTCCAAAGTTTCGGAGCGCTACAGTAATATATATATATATATATATGTATATGTATATGTTAACATTACACACACATTGATGTAATGTTAAAGAAAGTTAAGATATCTATTTTATAAGAAGAAGATGTGCTAGTGTTTAAGTGCTATGCTAGCTTCTGGCTGAATGACACGTTCGTTATCCTCCTATCACAGCAGTGCTTCTTAAACATTGAATACTTGCGACCCAATTTTCAATCATAATTTTCAACGTGTCCCCCTTCATGCAATAACAATGTATTGATTTCAAAATTAACGTACTAAAAGCTACATGCTAAAGCTACAATACGACTTTTATTATAACCCGTACAAATTATTATTTATTATATAAAAACCGTACAAATTATTATTTATTATAAACCGTACAAATTATTATTTATTATATAAACCGTACAAATTATTATTTATTATAAACCGTACAAATTATCATTTATTATAAACCGTACAAAGTATTATTTATTATATATAAAAAACCGTACAAATTATTATTTATTATAAAACGTACAAATTATTAAGATAAGTATTAAATTTCGTATATAATTTTGTATATGACAAACCCATGGGAGTCACTAGTAATTACTAATCTTGTTCTTAACATAGTATTGATAAATTAATTATCAAATACATTATGCAGTACAGATGCATTTATAAGTATATTATATCAATGTAAAAGTGTTTTTTACTTTTTAATTATGTCAAAATGTATTTTGTTTTGCTTCCTTTCAGTAACTTTGCAATTTTTTAAATTTTTCATTTTTGACTTATATATGCTCGCACCCCCTTGTAAGGTTATCACGCCCCCCAAGGGGGTGCGCCCCACAGTTTGAGAAACGCTGTATCACAGTATTTTCGATTAGATTAAGTTAAAAATAATGTCATCACACAATATTTCTGTATTAAATATATGCAAATTTTAAAGGAGTATTTCTCTATTGTTTTGGTTATTATATTTGAAATACCTAAAATGTTCTTGTTAGAAAAATATGTCAGACATTTTGTATTTTAACACAATAAATTTTTAAAGAACATTTTTAATAAGTTGAGAGTTTTTTTTTAGTTAAAACGATTTATTATTTTGTATAAAATTACTTATCTCTCATACATATAGGAGAGTACACAACAATTGAGTGTTATTCTCTTTTTTTTTTATTCATTACAACAATATACCTATAGATTTCCAACGCAACAATGATTGAAAATAATAAAAGTAAATAATATAATTTGATAACAGACTAAAAACTAAACAATGAATATTAGTTTCTTTAGCTCATTTTAAAGTTATCTATTGCAAACTGTGTCTTTTTAAATTTTGAGCGAATTTTCTGCGTATTATAATTGCTATATTTACCCCTGTAGTGATCGTTTCGACCATGGTGGTTCTTCGTATTCTGGAGACAAGTCTGTACTTGTTTTTCAGCGTTATTGCAGATTATATTCAAGTCTCGATCTTGTTTCTTTCTTGGAAATATTAGGCTGTGCTTTGGTTGTTGATTTGATTAGGAATCCGACTGGGATTTATTTTGAAAGTACAACACAGTTCCAAAAAAGTAAAGTTATTGTGGGACGAGATGATAATAAATTTAAAAGAGTTGGAGTCGCTATTGTACGTTCTTTGATGATATTCAAGATGTGCGAGGTACTCGGTCTTCCAGTTCAACTTGCTGTTGAATCAGACAGGAAAATATGGGTGTCGAAAAAGAAACTTCGCCCCATTCCAAAAGTGCATTCCAAAACGATTCTGATGTTTTGTGAGGCACTTAATCTGAATGCAGAACTTGCACACTCAACTGGAAGAGAACATCTGTAAGAGAATGAATCAAAGCGTGTGAAGCCTCTTCAGGTAGTTCACTCCATCAGAATTTTTAAGATGTGTGAGGCCCTAGAACTTGACGTAAAACTGAATGCAGAGATGTAATCTTACACTCTTTTGAAACTTTAAAATATATATATAGTCAAGAGGAAGAATTACCACATCGTTCATCTACTAACTTTTTTGAACAATACCAATCTAAACATAAAGACTAGACTGACTCCATCACAAAGTTTGAAATTTCATAAATAATTTATCTTTTCAATATAGTGCAAAGATATTTTCATCAGTATTGAATACAAACTCCACCATATAAGAATTGGAGAGTTTTTGTTATCAATTATATGAGATCCCCTGAGGAATTCTTAGAATGGTTATATTTGAAAAATTTCACTTTGGCATTTGAAAATAATTTTGGAAACATGAGTCGATAACATCTTTCAACAAATAAATGAATTATAAATTAAAACTATTCTTCTCTTCTTATGGAGCGAATATTTCACTACCGCTATGAACAATTCTTTTTCTGGATGAACATTTTTCTGAAAACTCATTGCAACTAATATCTGAAAATCCGAGATATCACTGACTCATATTAGGACTGAATATATATTGCAAGCTTCATGACTAATTGAACTGACGGAAAGATGAAAAAGCTTATTAAGATATACAACAGCTAACACAGAAATGTTTTTACCTATATTGAACTTTGCTCATTTTTTTATTTATTTGCTGTAATAAATTTATATAATATATATTTCGATGTTCAACACTCATATAAATTTATTTAAAATTTCTCATGAGTAAATATCAAAATTTTGGTTCAAAATTGTCACTGATTTTTGAATTTGTTGTTTGAATTTAGTAATGATTGCTAATTTGTTCGAATAATTCAGAATTTTAATAATTAATATGAGACAAAATTATAAACGAATTAAAACTGGTTTAATTTCAAAATGAATTGCAATTTACCTATTATTGCAAAATAACTGTTTTATTACAATTATATTCTATTTAAAGAATTTGTAATAAAAAAAGAGCACAAAGCCAATTTTTAAATAAATTTTGATATAAAATTAAAATACCTAATCGAAATAAAAAAAATAATCATAACAAATGCACATCATAATGCGTAATGAATTTTCAAAAATTTGAAAATCTGCGAAGCAGTTTAACTATATACAAGTAAAAATATTTAATTTCTGAAATGAAGAAAGAGAAAAAATTTTATCACACAATTACACAAATTATATCTTATTTAAATTTTCAATCATTAATAAAATATTTTTAATTCATCCATTCAAGTTCAAATACAATTTTTTTAACTTGTAGTGGATGACACATGATGTTAATACAGTTTTTTCAAATATTAATTCACTAATCAGTTTTTTTTAAATTTTAAATTTATTCTACGTTATTTCTGATGAAGTTAGATTTAACCGCAATGAATGGTACCGGTGAGTTTTTCTAACGAAGTAGAAATTGACTCAGGGATGTTAACTTTCTCTAGAGGGCTGAAAATATAAACAATATTCAAACATATATAACTCTTTGAAATTAAAATTAAACAATTCGAATCTTTTACACATTATTTATAAGGGAAGGGGGCTTCAGAAAAGTGTAAAATGTTTAAAATAAAATCATAATTTTAAAAATTATAAGCATATAAAGATAAGGAACATTTCCATAAGAAATATTAATTAAGTTTTACGCTGCACATGCTGTTTTCTAAAATTGTAGCTTTAATTACTAGCAATAAGTTGATTTATAAAGTTAAATGTATCCTTATTACGCTGTAGTATTTTTATATAAATAGAATAATACATTATATTTTTTAAAAAATAAAAAAAATTACATTTTTAATTATTTTTTTAAAATTTCAATATTTTTCAAATATTTTGAAATATAAAAGATATATTATTCTTAAATTAAGTAGGGTTTAAAGAGCATGATACATTTTATAATTCCATAAAGTTTAATACATCAAAGGCTTCTATTTTAGAAAATAGCGTGCGCAACGCAAAAATTACTTAATATTTATTATAAAATTATTTTTTATTTTCAGATGGTAATAATTTTTAAAATTATGATTATATTTCAAACATTTTGTACTTTTATGAAACCATAATCCTTTGTAAATAATGTGTAAAAGATTCGAATTATTAAATTTAAATTTAAAAGAATTACACATGATTGAAAATTGTTTATATTTTCACCCCTCGAGACAAATTTAACACTCCTGAGGCCCTTTTTAAAAAAAAATTTTATATTAATTGTTTACAAAAATATTCCACATATAATTTTTCAGAAGTATTAGTATTAAATTACTTACAGTTGATTACGTTCATATTTCCTAATAAATTATTTCCTCTAATTTTTCTAACTAATAATTATATACATCGTCGAGAACTACCTGGTACGGCTGCAGTGTAAAAATATTTATCAAATCAAAAAATCATTGATAAATAAGTTTTTAAAAAATTCAAACCATTTTTAATGAAACCGATTTGAGGTTCCCTTTTTTTATGAATAATATTCTCAAACAAAAACACAAAAACCCTAGGGACACAGAATCAGTCTTCTTCCACCGAAAAATTCACATTTTCTGTATCGTTTTTACACACACATATTCTTGTACGTTACAAGCTTTCAAAAATTCTTCTAAAATCATATTTTCAGATGAATGCCTCTCATTCAAAAATTTCTTTGCATTATTTCCTTGCAAACTCTAGCCATTCCGATAACATTGTTCATAAATCAATAGCATTCCTCTGTAGTCATTGTTGCCCAATATTTTCTCCCATCCAAGATAATTCACAATTGCAAAAACATAACAACAAAACCGAATTTCTGACAACCCGCAATGCTTTCACGGTCTTTTGTTATTATTATATTTCATACCATGGTATATATATATATTAAGCGTCCGTAACTTTATTTGCTTTATCTGGCTTTTGTTCACGACTGTTTTCATTTTTCTGTTCACGGTTATTACTCAAGCGTTGAGTATTTATGTCATCGTGTTGTGTAATTCATTGTAACCGTGTACTATGAGTGTGGCTTAAATCGAATTAATTATTAAAATAAAATTAGTTTTCACGTTATTGTTTTATCAAAGTATTAATTTTTATATAAGTCTATATAACAGTATAGATTATAATAATATAATAATAGTATGATATTTCTTTAACCCCTTAAGCGGTCAATTTTTTTGCCCACAAAATGTTCCCCAAAAAATGCACAATTTTATATTGCATAAAACGAAGCATAATACTTAACAGAATGCGAAAATAGAGGAATTTTATTTAAATTTTAAAGTTTTCACACTACTTTTTTATTTCAAAATTTTGGAACATGAAAATCCCTAAATGTTTGCTTTTTTATAAGTACACTCCGCAAGCTATGAAGAACGTTTCACATACCTTAAAAGGATTTCCCTCATACTTACAAAAACATTTCATATTCTTACCTCTTTTACAAACGGCGGATTCTGTGTGTATATGGGCATATATATATATATATATACTCCCTTCCAAAAGTTAAACTAATTTCCGGAAGCCAATCAGAATTGAAGAGGATGCAATTCGCTGCAGAGGTAGATGGAAATATGCAAATACGTTAGGTAATAGCCAATCGTGCTTTCATGTCAAGAAATACGCAAAAAGGGCAGTCTTATAGGAAGCCAGCTTTATGAAGGGTTACAGAAATTGATTGTAGTGCTGATAGAAGGTGTTTAAAACTTTCGTACAATTTGTTTTCAAGACATACGTGTTTCTATGACTTCCAGAAAACGAATGGTAGATTCTGAGTGCTGGCGAGCTGTGGGGCGCATTGAAGCAGGACAGTTGATCACAGATGTTGCTCTTTTCTTCGGTGCTCATCATTCTGTAATTTCACGTTTATGGAAACAATTCCAAACCACACAGACAGTTGTCCGAAGGTCCGTAGGCGGTCACAAAAGGGTTACAACCCCCGCGGAAAATTGATATATTGCTATTGTAGACAAGCGGAATCGCAGAGAGACCTCCACACGTGTGACATCTATGGTTACAGAGTCCATTGGTAAGGCTATATCTGCAGCTTCTGTACGCCGAAGATTACATATGAATGGACTGTAAGCCCGGGTACCTCGAGTTTGTGTTCCTCTGTCCATGCAATCAAGAGGGGCACGATTAAAGTGGTGCCGGGAACATGGTAATTGGACTG
>BMAV01005093.1:218024-229538 GCA_019973955.1 Trichonephila inaurata madagascariensis
CGTGTGTTGGATGTAACTACAACAACATCATACATTCTACAATGTATCACACAGTTTAATTAACTATCTCCTTCCCTTTGCCGTGTTTCTTTGTAACCTGGAACTCTGTTCTTCGGGCCACTTTTATTTGCTGTTGCCTGTATAAGGTGTGTTAAGGATCCTAAAAATTACATTCTCCATAATACAACATCTGCCATATTCCAATATACAGTTGCAGTGTTTTGTGAACTGATTTCAGTTACAGAAGTAATTAACAGCTATGTTACACTAACTGTCGATAATATTTATAGAACTCAACCGTTGGTCATACATGAGTAAAACGAAAAACACATACTGAAACCAAGTAATAGTTGGTTTCATACTTTTAACAAATGTTCAAATTCATTACTAATATTGGTATATCTTTGTTCTTTTTTTGCAGATAGACCTGTTGCGACGTCTCAGTCTGATGCTCATTTCCTTTGTCCCTGGACACTCCGGCAGATCCTGTGGACGATGCTCCTCCCCCTCATTTTGTACCAATAACAAGTCGCCATGTAATCTAATTATCCACTGTGCCTGAGAACGCAATAGTCGCTTTTCTGAAGCTAAAAGACGGGTTGGCTTCGGACTTGTTGAAAACAGCTTCTTCCAGAGAGGGTCCATCTGACCCTCCTCCCAGAAGGCTCATCGGCAGAGAATTCTTTTCAAAGGTGCTTTCTGGACAGCTATGGATTGTTTCAACTGGAGATGGACCATTGTGTGTGAATCACTGCAACAAGGAGCCCCGACGAACTTTCTACATCTAGCGTGGAACTCTTTTTAAAGGGACATTTTCATTTTAACCATTTACCGTTTGTCGAATGGTATAAGTAATGGAATAAGTTCTTGTGCTTTATCATTTTTATTACGATTTCAGTTGGTCTCTTTGTTTTGAGTAATATTTAAATCGCGACGGCTTAGTTGAAGGTAGTGTAAGGTAGATGTGACATATTTACTCAAGTACAGGTAGAAGATGCTCAAAGTGCTAATGCGTTGTTAAAGAACTTCAACAAAATTTTGTTTTCAGAGACATTATATACTGGGTTCTACGTGCATATCTCTTTAAATAAAAATACCTATAGCAGAAAATACAAGGGCTGAATGAAGATGAAACTGCATTGAAAATGAGTGAAATATATTATGAAATCTATGAGAAAAAGATGTAGCGCATAACTAATCCTCAATTAGCATTCTTGTTGCGAAGGATGCATAATTAAAAAATTAATTTCCCGAAATTACATGAGATCCACCTTTTTTCCGCTCCCCCTATTCCATTCACTAATTAAATTTATTACTATATATTTTAAACTATGTGTCGTAAAATATCTTAATTTTATATCCCAATATTTTTTATGAACTGTTTCTTTCCAAAAATATTTTTGTTTTTCAAATAACTATTTAAATTAATATGTGGCAATAAGAATGCATAGCAACCTTTTTTGATTAATTTCCGTACGTTAAAGGGAAAGTTAAATGAATTAAGATATCATTATTAAGCTGTTTATTTTCATATAGTATTTAAAAATGAGAAAATATAATTAAAATTTTAAAAAAAAAAATAGGTTCAAATTACATGATATGATGACAAATTTATATAAAAAAAAAATTATTTCATGTGAAATGATTTCTTAAGCAAAAAATTTCTAAGCATATGACATTTAAATGTAATAATTTAATTAAAATGAATCACATATGTACAAAGCAATATTCCGTTTAACTTTTAGTTTTGCTCAGCTCATATCGTAAATGTGACCCGTCTGTTTCACTTTTAAAGATGTTGTCAAATGTATATTTAATGAAACAATGAGAATTACATTTAAGAAAACTTTTAAAATACTTTTTTTTATTTGGCAACATCAGAAATGTGAAGGGAAATAATTTCTACAAATAAATGTAATTATAATAATTAAGTACTGTCAAACACGTGAATTATGTTGTTTAAAAGTTTCAAACCTTTAAATAAATGTAATAGATTTCAATAGGCAAACCATTGGTGTAGAATATGTAGACTATTATTTACATAAGCAAAAGGTTTTTCTATTAAACTTCGCTTCTGTTATTTCTGAAGTTTATGTTACACAATAAAACCCCGAACTTACGTGATAGGTGGAACCAAGTGATTACCACGTAAGTCGAGGTACTATTTCGCATATAAATGCATAAGAATTTTCTTATTTGAGGCTGGAGACGAATGAAATTAATAATTTAGAAAAAAATATTCAATAAAATCTAAGATAACACAAATACAAAATGGCAAATCGAAGTTATTTTGATGTAGAAGGTTCCATAAAGTCCAACAATGTAGTCTGCCAAAGCAAAACATTTTTTTTCTCCTGCAAAATTTCCTCGCGGTATGCTAATAATTTTTTTATTTCTTGTTTTATTAAAAAATACGCTCTTAATTTCTTAAGTTTGTAGACTTTTTCAATTAAACTGAAGCTTTCAGTCACAGATTCCCAACCGTCATTCGATCATCTAATTGAACTGGATCTGCATACTCATGTTCTTTAATGTCTTGCTTTTGCTTATGCATTCCTGTAAGAGCTCCTTAATTATCACCTCCTGATTGTGGGAATCCAAAAGTTCTCGTCATCATTATCCACTTCTAATTTATTTGTCTGGCAAGATCACCAGCTTCTTCAATCAAATTACCAATTTCAATAATTTTTTTCCCAAAACAAAGATGAATCGACGGGATTTGAAAATCGCGTAACTCCTGGTTCGCGTAAGTCGAGGCATTTCTGTACTTATATATAAAATAATCCAAAATTATTTCCTTTCTGATTGAAAATATGTTTCAAAATCTGTTCTTCCATATCTTAAGGGGATAATTAAAAATGTACTGACGAAAACGTTCTTGTTTTTAAAAAGGAATGTTTTCCATTTTCAATTTGTCACTACAAATATTCCAAATTGAGTTATTTTAATTTATTTATTCAGAGATTACGAATTGTATTAGTACTAATATAATTTTGATTTGTATTAGTTTTCAGGAGCAACAGAAAAATCCGACAAAAAGAAGCATACTAATATTTATTTACTTGAATGTTTAAAATTTCATTTTTTTTTTTCAAATTAAATAGTTAAATATCTTTGAAAAAAAGGTTTTCAGCAAGCGAATAAGTTTTTATTGCAAAATACAATGCCTTCTTTGAATTTTTTGTTTTATTTTTCATTAAACAAGCCTTTTTTTTTTCCTTACATATCTTAAGTTCTTCTTAGTTTAAACTCCTAAAACACAATTATAAAGATACTTTCCTAGCTTCTAAGCAATAAACTATTTAAAAAAATATTTCGTTTTGAATCTCAATTAAAAAAATGAGTTCTTTAATTTCTTTCCCATCAAGTGCTTTCGATATCTCTATGAATCTACTTTTTACATTACATAAATAAATCGTTTTGAAATCTCAAGTGTTAAAAAAAAAATCAAACCCTTATTTTTTTTTTCTTCCATTTTTTTATTAAATAATAAGAGTATTTAAGGAATAGGATGTTTAAAATGAATGTTTCTATTCAGCACTAAGATTTCGAATTATCAGTTCGTTTTCAAACGAAAATGAGTTACATTAAAAACAAATTTGGTCATTTTATTTTCTTTCTCCTACACCCGTAATGAAACCTAAACAAAGCGTAAAATAAATACCACATTGTTCTTAAGAAAATGTAATGCTTATTATTTCATTGGTAGCCATGCGAATAATGGATTTTTAATGAGGCAGAAGAATGCGGAACAAAGAAAAAATAATTTCTTATATAGAGTAAATTAAAACTTTTCTTAAAATATTTTTTTAAAAAAAATCACGCGGTAGAATGGACGTTAAAAGAAAAGACTTGAATTTAAGAAGCTATATAACAAGACAATTACGTATTATTTTGTTTGAAAATGAAAATATTGGTTCAGAAAATCTTAAGCATTTTTAATGTTTACTTTTGATGTAACTGGAAATTTCTTATTGTTAAGAATATATAAGTTATGTGAAGTTATCAAGAATTATTATGAGATAAAGTTACCAGCTCTTATAATTTCGACATAACATACATTTTTAGAAGTTTTTCGAAAGTAATCTTTAATAATTTTTAATCCAAACTAAAATATAAAAATAAATAAAAGATGGAAAGTTTGAGTACTTACGTATTATACCATCGATCAATTTCGCCAAATCAAAAGACGTCGCCAAGTCATACGTGCGAACAAGAATGTGTTCGTACAAGAAAGGGAATAGTATTCCACTATTGGCAGCACATCGCGGCATTTGGCGAAGTCTTTTCATTTGAAGAATTGGTCCATGGTATAATATGTGTGGAAATTCCAAATTTTGCACGTGTTATACTTTCATTCGTTAAGAAATTAGTTACTTTCATCAGAAGTAAGAACAAATAAGTTATTAAATGATAAAGGAAATAATAATATACAACAAATAAATAAATTGTGATAAACTTCCAATGCAAAAAGTAACTTGTTTAATATTTTTGCTGTTAATTTTTTCCTAAATTAGTCTTAAAATTTTTACTTTCAGTTACAAATTGAGGAGAGAAAAGTAATTATTTTAAAGAATATTACTTTGGATTTTAAATTTAGTTGCTAATAATGAATTATTCACTAAGCAATTAAAGTTACTTTAAAAACTAACATTTTGTTTTAGTTAAAAAATCGACGAGAATTTCGAAAACTTTAAGTTTTATGATAGTCCTCGTTAGTGTGAATTAGTCTATTAATATTCAAAGCCAGTATTATATGATATCGATTGTGCAGTAGAATCTTCAGTCACGTGGGTTCCATGTAACCAATCCTAGTTAGTTTCATGTATTTTTGTCAAGAATACATTCATTCATTATTTTTTCTATTTTTAGTTTTATTAATAAAACTGACATTTCGTATTTGCTGGAATTGGGTGATTTTTTTATGCTCTAAGCAAATATATTAACAACATTTGGATTAATTTCTTAATCTCGTTTTAGGACATTTTGTTTAATTACTGCAATACGGAAATGTTATTTCTTTTCTCTTATTTTTTGTTATCTAGAAAGCATTTTAAATAATAACTTTTATGATGTTTATTTTAATTTTAATTTTATTTTTACATAGTAATTTTTAGAAAGAAGTAATATATTTCAGTTTATGTGGTAGGCAATCACGTTAAAATTATTTCAATACTTTTAGAAGTTTTCAAATATGCTTCTTTATTTAACAACTGGTAAAAATATAATGTTGTATAAAATGTATACATATTTGTCTGACATTTTTGATGGATTTGATGCCAACTAAACAGGGTTATTCAAGTAAACTTTACCTCAAAAAGTACTTTTATTTTAAATCACAATATGTTCATTTTCTTCTTCTTTTCCTATTTTAAATTTGGTTTTGTAATATCTTTTTGTGTAATAAGGATATTATAACATCATAATTTAAACTTCAAGTTCAATTCTAGAAACTGAGAACAATAACACACACAAAATGTAAATTTATTATTGTATTAAAATGTGCAGAGATGCAAGTATTTGAAAATATATATTAGCTTTAATGTAAATATTCTTATGTCTAATTTTTGGTTGTTGTGTGAATAGATATTAAGAATGTATAAACTAACAGAGCGCATTTTGCAAATGAAATAAAGATTACGTTTTTGTTGAATATGTTGTGCTGTGTTTTTTGTGTTATATTCATTTATATTTTGATCGAAGTTCTATTTGGGGAAATTTAATAGATATCCTCAAAATTCCAGTAAATTAATTGAATAAGTTTTTAAAGTATTTATTTCACACACAATTACCCATGTTATGAATTATGTAATTACATTATGCATGTTAATTATAAATATATTACAAAGCATTGCTTAGTACGAAAAAACTTCGCATACTTCAGTCTATATTCTAAGATCGTTTTGTCTCAAAAAATTTAATTCCATTTAAAAAATATATTATATATTCCAAATAATTTAAGATTTCGCTAAATCTGAACACACTTACGCTTTTTTTTAAAAAAAATACGCCTATGTTGTAAATATTTGACAGGAAATGCTTAGATTTCCTTGAATATCTAATTGTATTCATTTATTCTTGAATTTTCTCTATAAAAAACTAATAACTTTAAAAGGCAAATACTTTTATTCTGGTTTAATTAGAGTTATTCATATGCTGGCAAATTTTGTGTTAAAATTTTAAAATAAAAAAAAAGTTTTTTTTTAAATGCAATATATTTTTTTAGTGAAAACTGTATTTGCATTTAGTATGTTTAGTGAAAGTACATATGTTGCAAGTTTGTGACGAAATTTAGGCGCTGGATTTATTTTGTGAAAAAGTAAAGTTTGTAACGAAAAATTATTATGGACTCTTTAGTGTGAAGAGACTATAAAATATACAATTTTACAACGAAAAACTATATATTCGTATGTAATAAAGTATAAAGCATGAAAAAAAGAATAAGTCATTGTCATAGTATTAAATGTAGAATATTTTGACTCAATTTACAGACTACACACAATAACACTAAATTATATTTTATTTTCAATAATATATAAAAATATGACAGAATGCTCAACCAAAGTAATACTACCTTCACTTAACAATTATATAAAATAGAAACGAAATTGATTAATAACGCAATATTTTAAGGACCTCCTCTTATGGTGTATCAGGGGTGTTCACTTTCTATAGAAGACTGAAAATATTAACAATATTCAAATACATATATCTCTATGAAATTAAAATTAAATAAATAGAATCTTTTACACATTATTTATAAAGGAATGGGGCTTCAGGAAAGTATATAATGTTTAAAATATAATCATAATTTTAAAAATTATAAACATATGAAAATAAGAAACATTTCTATAAGAAATATTAATTAAGTTTTACGTTGCGTATGCTATTTTCTAAAATAGTAGCTTTAATTGCTAGCAATAAAATGATTTATAAAGTTAAATGTATCTTTATTACACTGTAAAAATTTTATATTAGTAGAATAATAAAGTATATTTTTTAAAAAATAAAAAAAATTAAATTTTCAAAATTTTTTTTAAAAAATTCTATTAATTTTCAAATATTTTGAAATACAAAAGATATATTATTCTTAAATGATGTAGAGCTTAAAGAGTATGATACATTTTATAATTCTATAAAGTTGTATACATCAGAGGCTACTATTTTAGAAAATAGCGTGCTCAACACAAAAATTATTTAGTATTTATTACATATTTTCATATGCTTATAATTTTTAAATTATATTTCAAATTTTTTTTACTTTTATGAAGCCATAACCTTTTGTAAATAATGTGTAAGAAATTCGAATTATTTAATTTAAATTTAAAAGAATTATGCCTGTTTGAAAATCGTTTATACTTTCACCCCTCGGGAAAAAGTTAACACCCCCTGAGACCTCTTAAATTTTGAAAGGGGACATTTTTTACTTGTTCTCGGTATTACCCGGACTGAGCTCAGGGAGGCGAAACGTACCATCCTGGCTCATCCCAAATGTAGCTCGGGTACTGTGAAAATGTACACTTTGCAATCGGTCTTTCTGAAATTATTTCACATGTGCTTTTTATAGTTTCGAAAAATTGAAAGGTTCCACTAGGTGGAATTTTCTACAAAAAGAGGACAACCCTTCACGCTTGTTTGAAAGACACTTTGTTAACTACATTCCCCTAACAAGAAGAAAACTAATCCAATACTACATTAAATCAAAAGAGAAACAAGATGTTGGGTTATGTGCAGTACCGGGTTTTCGAATTTATCATACACGATCCAATTTTGATTAATAATTTCATAATCATATCTGTAAATGTAATAAATGTAAGTGCAATTTGTAATTCAAGATAAAAGCTAGGTATTCTAAGTTTTATATTTATAGTTAGCGTGAATGGACTCCAAATTCTAATGATTTCTGTCATACAGAAAGTCAACTTTATAGGTAAATTACTCCTTTATTTAAATAGATTTTTGTACACTAATTTTTAGGAAATTTTGTGTGAGAATGGTGTTATTATATTTAAAAGATATGCATGTTTGAAAATATACATAAAAAGTTACTTTTTTATCCATAATCCAGAAATAAAATGAATCTGGAAGGGGTTAATAAACATTTTATAAGCCACTAAATGATAGGAGGAAGTAAACTCTCTTTTAAATTAAATAAAATAGATTGATAGGGAGTACAATATAATTAAACTTATTTTATTGATTGAGTCATAAATTATGGCCATTTCTTCTTTTTTTTTACATTTAAAAATAACATGAGTTTAAAAGAGCAATATGAATCTTAACGGAAAATTATCTTTTAAATATACGAACAATATTACACTAAACAAGAAATACATATAAGTAATATTAACTTTTTCCTAAAATCTTGAGGAACTACACTTTATTTTGCACTAAAAGTGTTACTAAATTTTGAATTCCTCAGGGAAAAAATTATTCACAATATTTGATTATATTGATCGAGATAGACGAAAATTCAGTTGGCCAATTTTCCAGTTTCGATAAGAAAAATAGATAATAAAAATTATGAATTTCATCTCTTACAATTACTTAGTTCTTTTTTAGTGTTTTCAGAACAATAAAAAAATTGATTAAGGTAAATGGTAATTTCAAATTTAAACTCAAACTCAGTGGCGCCACAGCCCATGAGGGCCAGGGCCTACTGTGCCCATCCCAGTATACGTGACCATTGGACGTTGAGGTGCATGAGCAAACGTCCCGATCAGATGATCAGTCTGAAGCGAGACCAACAGTGTTTAAGTCCCCAAGCAAGCTTGGTACTCATTTATCGCCCCACTGCGTTTGAATAAAAGGCTGAATCAATCTTGCCCATCTCAGGAATAGAGCCGGGACCTGTGGTGTGGAAGCGCGATACGCTACCACTCAACCACTGGGCCTTCAATTTCATATTTAGATTGCTTCCAAATGGAAGACTAACTGGTAAACCATCGTTTGATAAAGTGCATGATATTTTTCATGATTTTCTTCCTCATTAGTTCCTAAAAAATCAAATTTACTGAATGAGTGGGTGAGTATTTATTAATGTCGCACTTTGAGGTAACACGAGGGCTATTAGCAACGGACCTCGTAATTTTCAATCACAGTCAAGCGATGAGGAGGACACCTGAGCCTACACATGCGCTCCTCAAACTTCCACACCACTTCACTTGTTTTAATTATTGTTTAAATGGTCCACACTGTTAGTCTCATTAGAGCTTTGAAATGTTTTACATGCATCAGCCAATCTACACTCAAGTATTCAGTGGCACAAGGCTTCGAACTCACGACTGGAAAACGCCGACCACGAGTTCGAGATCATGCCCACTCGGCTTCCGCATTACCAATTTCATGGAAGAAATCCTCTTTCTTTTAATATAAGTTACTGAATGATTATTTATTAAGATCACACACTAAAGCAATGCGAGGGCTATTTTAACGAACCTCGCATTTTTGAACCACAACCAAGTGACGACGATGACACCAAAGCTGGCTTATTCCCTTCCAAACTACAACACCATGCCAACGGGAGGACTTTGAGCCCCGACAGATTTAACGAGCATCAACCCCTGAACACAGAGGGTCTTCAGGGGCATTAGGGCTCTAACTCATGACGCGCCGGCCACGAGCTCGTGCACAGGACCCCTAGACTACACCGGTCACTTTCTTTTAATATGTATGCTACTGTTATTTTAATTAGATAAATTCTAGAAGACGTTCTAAACAACAAATAAGTAAAGGGGCAAACTTATTTTATTATAGGGGTTACCCCAATGAAAAGTGAATTAGTTAAATAACAAAACACATTTATTGCAAATCAAAATAAGTAGCTTTTGATGTTGTAAAACAGGTCCCATCGTTTCGACAGTAGGTCTATCCTTTCACTGTAAAAAGATCGTGGTTGATTCTCGAGGAAGTCCTACATAATTTCCTTCACCTCATTGTTCAAATGGAAATATAATGCTCAATTAAGCAGAAAAAAGTATGGAAGATATCTGAGTAACAAATCTGGACTGTACGGTGGGTGTACCAACACTTTTCAACGGAATCTTTTTAAAGTTGTCCGGATTTCACGGGAGACGCTTGTACCGGCATTGCCATGGAGATCTGATATCGTTTGAGGTCTTTCACAAAAACCTTTGCACCAATTCTTCAAAATAAACAGTGCTCGCCATAGACTTTTATTCGCTGCTAGGTACACACATCCAGCTCACCTTCCGCAATTAACCTCCACGAACAGGTTTCATTATCGCATACCATTATGTGGTGCATACCTTCTACCTCCCTGTATATCCATGTTTGGTGGCGCTGCTGTAGCTGCAATCATTCTGACGCAATTGCACGTATCCACTTTACATTCGGGCAACCCTTACACATTTATCTTTAAACTTTTAGTCATTCTTCAAAATTTTAAAGCAAATTTTGAAAATCTGACTTTTTAAAACGTTAACTTTTTTTCAATTACACATTAAAAATCTTTTTGACTTTACCTTTGTTTTCCCGAGTTTTTTTTTTTTTTTTCAAAACCATTTTCCCCTGCTCCTGAACCATAATGCATTTCGTAATACCTTATCCATTTTCATAAACGTTTACGAACGAGAAGTAATAAATGTTTGCAAACACCGTAATACCTCTAAAGGGATTCGAACTACCTAAATAACACAACTTACAAGCAACTCATCTAAACGTCTTCCAAAAAATTATGCAATGAGGTACCCCCATCGTCATTCTCCGAGATTTTTTCGCAAGACTCATCTTCCAACCAACTCATCTTATTCTTTTTTTTTCCATACACGTGTGCGACAAAACACCAACGTACGCTGCTATTCCCATACACATTTTTTCCCCTTTCTAAATCTCTGGATGTACAGAACTGATCGTCAGAGAAGGGTAACGAAAGAAAATGGAAATCTCAGCAAACGCGTAGAATCTGCAGAGGGGGTGGGGGGTCGACAAAGGGGGCTGGTGGCAACGTAGGTATAAGAAGCACTCTTCCTCTTAAGCTTAGACCCGCGGAAACGAAGTCTCCGTTTTTCCGTGGATCCGAAGATGGATTTCGCTAGCGATACCCGGTTACGTAGAAGAGAAAAAGGAGCAAGCGATAATGATGAAACAAAACCAAAAGGAAAAGAAACACAAAAAGGAAGGAAAACGCAAAATAAAAAGTGATCGATTTTGGGAGCCGTCAGAAACGCCCCCTTTATTAAAAAAAAGAAAAAAAAATGGGGGGTGAAAAGAGGGAACGTTCCATTTTACAACGTGAAAAAAAAAAATAAGATCAGACTATTGATTTCCACGCCCGCCCCCTCTTCTGTTCTCTCCCATTTTGTGTGTAGCCATTTTAAAAGAAGAAGCGTTGTCTGTTATCGCGAAAGGTGAAGGAAGTGCAAATTACCGGTCATACAATACTCTGGAGAAGCCGGAATGCTTTCACTTCCGGTCTTCCCGTTTGGCGAGCTTTATCGACAGTAGCGGAGGTCGCCAATTTTTGGAGTGCAGAATGGGGATTCCGTGATGTGT
>BMAV01005094.1:0-22693 GCA_019973955.1 Trichonephila inaurata madagascariensis
CCTCTCGAAGTTGTTTGGCAAAGTTGGATCAATTTTTGCAAAACATCTATGTTTTTGGTCCACTATTCGAAAAATATTTTCTTAATTCCGTTGATGAAATTTGATGCTCAAAATTTTTTTTGCTGCAAAAACCCCACACAAGTTAAAGGGGATTGGTCGACTTTGTGCAGAAGTCTTAATAACACTAGGTCAGTGATAGAGGAACCATAATTTAAAAATACCGCAGGATGTTTCGAATCATTATCTTGGTACAATTTAAAATGTCCAAATTTCCCCAGCTTCTGACTTTGCCTTAAATTCAACTTAAAAATGTCAAAAGATAGACATATTTATTCAATACCACAAAAAAATTTAAGTTCCGCATCAGAACAACTTGCCCCCCATATTTATGGGGCCGAAATTTTTTGACATGCATTGCTGTTTTGATTTCCCCCAAATTTTTTTTCAACCGATCCAAAAAAAGTTATATTTGCTTTCATCAAAAAAAATTACATTTTCTCAATATTCTGTTGGCGTTTTAATACTTTTTTAGCAAATTCCAACCTAGCTTGTTATTTGCTTTGTGATAAAGGGGTTTCTTGAGGTACTCTGCCGATAGTTATTTTTTCTTAAAACATTTTGGACATTTCGAATTTACTATTTTCCAACATTTTTACATTGAAAAAGTCATTTTTACTGCACTAGTTCTTGAATTAAGCATTTTTCCCCCAATCCATTTCCCGTTCATTAAATATCTTTAGACGGCCTGTTCTTGCTTATTTTCAACAGTATTTTTTTTCTTGAACCTGTCACTGATGTTAAAACAGTAATTATCAATTTGAAGATTTTTCCATACGGGAACCATTTCCTTTTTTCCAATGACTTAAAAGATTTCGCACGCCAACCGATGATCCGGTTTTTGCCTTTTTTTTTCATAAATAAGTTCTGTTTAACTTTTATGTTTAAACTTTCGCCAAAAAAAGGGGGGAAATTAAATTTATTGATGCGCTGTATATTTGTTAAATTTCTCATTTCAAAGGTGTCCCAATACTTTTTTTACTCCAATGTGCCTTTGAAATACATTTGAAAAGCTGGATCATATTATATTTCTATAATACTACTAAAAATTCCCTTATATACTGCACACCAAATGTTAAAATATTTCTTAATTCATTTTGTTTTTGTTTTAATATTGTTGTGACGCCTGGCCACTACCCCAAAATGGTGCAGACCCAGGGGAAAGGAGATGAGAACGCCATGGTTGAGAGGGTGTTTCTGATTAAATAGGGAAAATACAGTCCAAAAGTATGTGTGGATCGTTTTTTTTAAATTGGAATTTTTATAAAAGAGCTATCGGGGGCCCAAAAACAAATGTAATAAATATTTTTATAAATGGTTTATAGTTATATGCCAAGTGCTCAATATTTTTTTTGGTGACTGTATTTAAATTGTTTTTTTAAAAATTCAATTAGTGGTAGATTTTATCAGGGGAAAGTTAATATTGAAGTCTCCTCTCAAAATCATGGTACTTTATCATTTTTTTCCGAAATCTTTTTCGAGTATTTCAAAACCCTTCTTTTGTAAACATCAAAATTTTTGAATAAAAATTGTTTCGTCTATCATTTCCCGGGGGGAAATATAAACGAACCATTTAAAATGTTTTCCCATTCTTCCATGACAATATTTTTTTGTAAATTTCTAATAATAAAATGAATGATATAAAATTATAAAAAATATTTTGCAAAAATGCAAAAACAATATTTTTTTTTTGACAATTTAAATTAATAAATAATATTTTGAAATATTAAATTTTAAAAAAAATAAAATATTTAATGAAATTAAAGGTGGGGCCGTTTTCATTATTTTAAACTTGAGTTTTTAATGAAAAAAGGTAATATACTATAATTTTTTTAAAAACCATTAATTTGAATTATTATTGTTTTTACAAAATTTTAAATTTTTAAAAATTGATAAAATGTGATTGAAAACTGAAGTCTTTTTTACCACTTTAAAAAACTCGCCCCCCTGAAAACTAACGGATTGCGTGATGAGAGAGGTCAAATTTTTGGAAAAAAAATAATCAAAAATTTTCAAAGAGAATAAATAGAAGATTTAAAATAATTTTAAATAATATAAAATTTTTCAAACCCCAAAAAAATAAATACGTGTATTTAAAATAATTTTCTGTAATTTTTTTTTTATCTTAAAATATTAGTATATTTATTTAGTACTCATATTGTACTGACAATGATTCTTAAATTAAACGATTCAAATAATCAAACAAAACACTATTTCAACAATGCACATTTTATAAAAGGGAACCCCTTTCACTAAATCCATTCAATTTCACTTATAAGATATACACAGCACTATACGTCAGCGTATAGCCGCAGATATACGTATAAACGTCGGTGACGCGAACGCACAGATTTCCCCATCCCTTGTCTAAGGGGCCAGCACTGCGCGTGCGCCAGTCATGAGCATTCTACGCGAACCCATAAGATTTTCCCCACCAAAAAAAGCCCACGGGCTAAAGAAGTTTTACCGAAAAATATCGATATGTATTGTATTGGATATGAAAGTAATTCAAAAATTTTTTTTTCCCCCTTTTTTAAATGTTCCCCCAAAAACTCAACTTTAACCGGGCCTACAAGTGATAGTCCATTCCAAGCCCTACATTCATTAGTATATCTAGAGCCACCAACGCAAGTGCATCAGAAATGCGCATTTTGAATTCCGAAATTGGTTCCGCCGAACGAAGCACATTCTCAAGGTCTTTCACATAACCACATAGAAAGAAATCGCAGGTTGACTTGCAAAGAGATTTAGATGCTCAAGAGCACAGAACAAACCGTTGGTAACTCCAACGTTTGTATCTAACTTTAAGTTCTAAGCAGAGAAAAAAAAGAAAACAAAGTTTTACTTCCTTGGGGCTCCATCTGTGGAAAGTTGTAATCCGTAGATTTCGCATCAAGCTGTGGCATCAGTCATTGTTTAAGTATGTCAAGGAAAAAGTTTACTGTAATAACTATGCCATTTTTACCAATGGTACGACCACAATGAACCAGATCTCTGACCGAAGCGTTGTTTGAACAGCGATCGGCAATTCAGGCTACTGAAAATTGCTTGCACTAATAATTTTGAATTATTTTTGTAGCCTGTAATGAAATTTTGAAATCCTTCTGCATTCTGTGTATTCTTATCGATTAATTACTTGCATTTAAACAGTTATTTACATTTGCAATTGTCATATTCATTTAGAATCACCCTTTAGTTTCTTTTTCAATGGGTTTCAATAAAAATCATTCAGAAATGTTTTTTTTTAATTTAAGTTTAGGTATTTTTATATTGCATAAACGCAAACAGTAAAATAAATCAGAAATGTATTCAAGTTGAAATAAAACATGTGTTTCAACAAAAGCAAGTATTGTTTTTTAAAATAAAAAAAAATATTGAACTGAAAATGTAAATTAACTTTATTATTATTTAACTCAATAATTAAACACCAAAAACTTTCTTTATATATAGCTAGAAAGACACAAAATACTCCACACTCTGTTGACGAAAGTAAAGTACTTTTCCCCTGATGTATTAGATTTGAATATATAATTTATCACCACACACACAGCCTTTACTGAGGAACGAAATAAGACCCTGTGTAAAAGTAAACGCTTTCAACTTCGACATATAAGAAGAATACATTTTAAAAAATGACGTTTTTCGTTCCCTAAAATTTTTTTCTACAAGCAAATTAGGTGTAGTTCCACATGGAAATTTATATAGAAGCGGTTGTTCGTATTCTTTAAGAAGTTAAACCAAAGTTATAAAGCAATTTAATTTATGAACATATATCTTGAGATTAGACTGTAAATATAAGAGACTGGTTTTACTTCGTCAAATTTATACTTCTGTAAAACTATGTGTGTGCTCTAAACTTTATATACTATATACAATGAGAATAAATAATAGGCAAAAGGAGTTTAACTATTACTTAACGAGTGTGTTTCGCACACTTTCTATTATTTATATTCTTATCTCTGTAACATAAATTTCTTAATATCTTTCACATTTAAGATGTTTGAGCTCTATACTTATAGGTTAGTAATAAAATTTTATGTTCGTAATAAGAGGCCCTTTACGAGCTTTAGTCTGTGTATTGAATATATTTAAATTATATTTTCGTGTTTATTACATGTATTGAAATGTAATTAAATGAAACAAGATCTTACATAACTTGTTTTGTTATGAATATTATAACATGGTTTCAACAAGCCTTGAAAATTCATGGTCTTCAAATCGGAATTTTAAATATGCCATAAATAAGAACAGACGCTAATTAAAAAGCTTAATTTTCTTCTATAAAGAATAAATGTAAGAGTTTCTAAGTGACTTTTATCTTAAGAGATGGGATTTGACAAACGTATAGCTCCTTACGAGAATGACAATAAGTCAAATATTTTTATATTAATAGTTTTGTAGACATTTTTATTACTTTTAAATCAAGTATCTAAAGGATCCTCCACTTAATCTAACGTTAAAAGGAAGTCATGTATACTTAACTAAGCATTTTAATACAGTCCTGAAGCAAATTTTACGAATATATATATGCTCAGTTATTTTATAGAATAGCTAGGTATTTCATGAAATAAATAGACAAGTCAGTTAAAGTATATAATAGATGAAAAATTTCATACTTTACCTAGTTGTTCTATGAAATAATTAAGGATAGACCATTACAGTGAAAAATAAACAATTTCAAAGATGTTTTATAAGTTAGTTGATCATAAATATTTAAAATCTCTCGAAAAAACATTTTATCCCTTTTGCGGATGAATAATTGATAAATAATAACGGAAAGCAGATGATATAATTTACTATTGCTCACATTGCTAACATTAGTTAAACAGAGAGGTGAAAAAATAATATGTTGCAAAAATAGATTATATTTAAATATTATCAACAAATATACATGTTGGGTAGAAAAACTATATTGCTTCATAAAATATTGTGTGAACTTCTTAAAACAAAAATGTAAGAAAATATTAATTTCAATTTTATGAGTTACCTTTATTTTACTTATTCTGATTTATTAAAGCAAGGATTGTGCTGTAATGGCAGTTTGAATTGCACTGCTTGTTATTTTTGTGAAACAAGCTTACTTTTTAACTATTACACATTTTTTACTCAAGTACTTTTTGAATCCTTGCCCAGTATCGCAACTTGCTATAGATCGAAGTGTTGTGTAAATACAATCGAACCTCCATATAACGAACATCTATATTGCGAAATTTTCAATGTCGTGAACTTCTTCCTGGAACCAAGAACACCCGTTTTCTTTAAAATAACCTCTATAGCGAAGTGTTTTTTTTTATATAACGAATTTTTTCTTTTTGGGATTCCTTTTTTTCCCTCCTTATTTTAAAATTCTTCTGAAATTTTTATTCTTTTTTTAAACATTTTAGGTAGCATAAATTTTTAAATTTTTTTTTCCCTAATCAGGGGGCAATATAATTCTGGGTTTTTTTATGAAGTGAAACCCTGTAACCCCTTGTCCAGTTCACGGGAAATAACTTCGATATCCCCTTTTACCCTAAGTGAAGTCTCGTGTCCTTGAACTAGTATTCGTTCATTTGTACTGTTGATCAGTCGAACTGGTAACTTCGTTTCTCGTAGCTTAGAAATGTTACAACGTAAGTGCTTAAGAATGAAAAGAAATTTTTTTAATTCTTTAGGAAGTGGATAAAGGAGTCAAGAAACTTTTCTTGTAGTTTTTCTTTTTTTCTTTCTTTGATAGGTAAGATGTAGAAAATAAATATATATTATTTTACAAAAAGGTGTGAATAATTACTTTTTTTTAAATAAATAGTGTTTATGAATTTAAAACTTGTTTTATGTGGTTTATAAAGAAAATTAAAGATGAACCTCTGTATAGCGAATTTTCCATATAACGAATTTTTTTTTCGGGATTTAGCGTTTTCGTTATATAGAGGCCCGAATGCATTTTAAACTTCTTCAATGGAAATTATTACTCGCTGACATATACTTATTTGATATCTAGAGTACAACTGTAATATTCGGCCATCTCTAATTCCTAATCGGAAAAATCCTTCTCAAAGTAGTTAGAACCAGTTCAAAGAACTTTCGAGTGCTGTAT
Organism: Trichonephila inaurata madagascariensis; assembly: GCA_019973955.1. Classification (NCBI taxonomy): domain Eukaryota; kingdom Metazoa; phylum Arthropoda; class Arachnida; order Araneae; family Nephilidae; genus Trichonephila; species Trichonephila inaurata. The sequence continues at coordinate 6,134 of BMAV01005094.1, forward strand.
TTTCTAATTAAACAATCAAGCAATCGTTATTCTATGGAATACCTATTAAATCGTAAAATTCAAAAAATTATGTACTTTAACTGACGTCTAGTTATTTCACGAAATACCTAGTTATTCTATGAAATAACGGATTTCACACTTTAACGGTAACATATATAATGATGAAAAATAGTGCTATTTTATTTTTTAAAAATGTGAAGGAAAACTTTATATACAGGGTGATTCATAAGAAAGTATATAGTTTTGATGCACTATAAATCAAGAACAATGTAAGATATTGAATGTAACCTGTATTAGAATTGTATGGGACTATTTTAAGTTTTGATAGACACATTTACAGAAATTCTACGAGGGTGAGTTTGAAAATAAGTTTCCTTATCGAGTGTGGTCAGAGTTGTGTATGAAAGTCAAAACATAAAATGAGACTTTAAAGATAAGAGATAATTTTTTTTATTTTTCCACATAAGTATCAAGTACATTGAGACATTTGTTATACCGCTTGATAAGCTATTAAAAACACTCCAGGGGAAACACAGGGATTTGCATACGGAAGTAACGTTTAACGGATATGAACGAAAGATGAAAATGCAGCTGAACGAACAAGACACCGATACACCATTGGGTAGAGGTCGACCGCGATTAAGCAGATTGATTCGGAAAAAGTGGCCTGGACTTCTCAGATTTGGCATTCTGTTGTTGGATGACAATTTGAGACCACACTCAGCGACAGCAATTCAAAACCATATTGCAAATCTTGATTGGGAGTACCTACACCATCCGCCATACAGTCCTGATCTCCCACCAAGTGACTTTAATCTGTGTCCGGTTTTGAAAAATATCGCAATGCTGAAGTCAAACAAGCCGTTAAACGCTTCTTCCGTACGCAAAGCCCCAAGTTTTTCATGGAGGGCTTTTTGAAGCTTATCAAGCGGCATGAGAAATGTCTTAATGTACTTGGTACTTAAGTGGAAAAATAAAGAGTTATGTCTTATCTTTAATGTCTCATTCTATATTTTGACTTTTATACACAATTCTGACCACAGTCGAAAGGGGAAACTTACTTTCTGATTTACCCTCGCATGTGTAAAGTCATACGACATACATCGATCCAGTAATCCAGCAATTCTGAAACTGTGGAACTCTCCACCTTGAGAGGCATTAAAACCCTACGGGGAGGGGGTACGCACATCGAATATACGCGTGAAAATAATAATTATTTTGAATACTATTAATTTACTGAAAGGAAGAATAACAAAATACGTCCTGACTTCATAACAATACTCATTGCATGTTAATCGGAATTTTTTTTTCCAATTTAAAAATTGGAGAGGAAAAGTAACATAATACTTATCATATTACTTAAAAAAGTAACTTACATAAAATATCTGTTGCTTAAAAGGAACGTATACAAAGTTTAAAACTTATGTTGATAATTTCCACGGTTTATAAATAATATCGTACGGTAACTTTAGGACCGAAGTACATTATTATGGTATTCAATACATTATTATTGTATGAGGGAAAGCAATAAAAATTATTAAAAATTGGGTCGCAAATTTTGAAAGTTTGAGAAACACTTCGGTAATCCCTTTCCGCTCAAATGTGTTTTAAGGATGAAGGACCCATGTGGCGGCCTGTTTTTTTTTTTTAAATTTATAAGCTTAAATGCACCGAATGAACTCTAGTCAATTGAAAATATCAAAAATTGGATTTTTAGGATACCTCTGAAGAAAAAATTTCGATTTTCATGGGGGGTTTTTTTTTGGGGGTGTTATAAAACAGAATTATTATGAATTTTGAATGATCATAGTTCCTTTGGTGCGTATATTTGTATGCTCAGTCTACCCTATGAATTTTAAGTCATTCGGTCAATCCGTTCTTGAGATATGATGATCGAAATTTGAAAAACACAATTTTGCGAAAAAGGCGTTTAAAGTTTAAATCCGATTAAAACAATGAAAATCTTATCTTAGCGCTACGAACGTCTGCGCTTTTAACATCTGCTTCTTTATAATGACTTCGAATTTCAAACAACCACTTAACCACCGTATTCCAGACACGTGAAGAAAGTAATTTAAGAAAAAAAAATTTGATTCTTTTTAACTCATCACATGGGTGAACCCCCTTAAAATATCAACTCCTTCTATAACAAATGTGATGTGCTGTTTCAGCTTCGCCAAAGATATTTTATTTTGTTCTAAAACCCTTAGTTACAAATTATCCCTACGATTGTTAGAAAGGTTTTCTAGTAGGAGGTTTTTTTCTGAATCGTAATAAAAAATGCTGTTGTATACAGCAGTTGTGGATTCCACTTTGCTTAATTCAAGAATACACAAAATGTCTCTTCCACTGTAGACATCACCATTTTGACTGATTAGTCACATGACACGTCCACTATTGCTTACGTCACATCGGTCAAGGGCTAAAAACAAGGTTTAAAATTACAGCTACCTTACGTTTTGCTGAGGTGGTGCCTTTCTTTAAAAATTGTTGATTTAAAAGCATTTGGAAAATAAATATTTCTGTATGAGTCACCCTGTATTTATGGATTTTTCTACTTGGTACTTGAAAGTAAAATTCGATTGTTATTGAATAAAAGTAAGAAAGTGTGGCATCATGCTCGAAAAAAATATTTTTCCCAATATTGTCAATTTTAGTGAAATATTTTATGCTTCTGGATGCACGTTAAAGTTCCAACTACTATAATACAGCGTAGAAATTCAAAGAGAGGAATACCAATTCAAATGTCAACTTTGTCTCCGAAAGTACAAAGTCCTCCATCAATAATTCTCGTGTAGTATCAAGTACGGTATTGATTTAAATAGAATAAATTATATTTTAAAAAACTAAAAAACACACTTTTATGTTAAATCGAACTAAAGAGTAAGAAAACAATTCTTAATATAAGAATAAAATGATTAACGAGAAAATTAATGTCATTGTGGTAAAAGCGAGGGGTGCTTTGTACTACATTTTACACTAACTCAGCATTTCGGAATAGAACTAGTAAGAAATTATAACAATTAATATAGACCACCCCATGCTTTTCCCCCAATGATATTAATTTTCTCATTACTCATTTTATTCTTATATTAAGAATTAGTTTTTTTGCTTTTTAGTTCTATTAAACATTTTTTTATTTAATTTATTTTCAAAACTCCTCATGCTCCACATTGCATAACATGAGGCTTACGGACGTAAGTGGTAACACAATTATATCACACATTTAAACAAATTTGGAAAAAAAAAAAACCATTTAAGACAAAAACATAAAATAAAAAGAAAGAGTGGAAATACACAAATATAAACAAGGGGAGGTATCCCAATATCAAACTTTAAAAATCTATACAGTAAACAAATTTTCTTAAGACATTTAGGCTTTAAGTACAATTGACCAACAAAGACAAAGCAGGTGTGCGTGTGTCCAGTTTTGTCTTTAATTTAATTAAATTTTCGATTAAACATAAAAGCGTGTTTTAGTGTTTTTAAACTATAATTTATTTTGCATTTTTATAGTTCGAGCAGCTTTAAGCACCATACAGGTGACAGAACGATTTAGCTCGGTTTCCCCCCAATTTTGAGGGAGAACACCCTGGGGGTGGTCAGGGGCTCCCACCTCTCTTCCCCTTCCACCAAACTCACGAGAGGACTTGCGGCACGACGGCTATTTAAAGTATCACCATGCCGCGAAGGCACTATACATTTACAAACTTCCATGTCTTCTCCAGGATTCGAACTAAGGGACAACGGCACAGCAGTCAGCGTCGCTAATTTTAATATTATAAAGTGCACATATTACCAATATATGTATACTATTTTGTATATAAATAGCCCATGGAAGTCACTAGTAATTACTAAACTTGCTTTTAATTTAGTATTGATAAATCAATTATTAAATACTTCTTGCAGCACTGATACATTTGTAAGTACCTTATATCAGTGTAAATATGCATTTTACTCTTTATCAAGTCAGAATGTATTTTGTTTTGCTTCCTTTCGTTAAATTAATAATTATTTTAAATGTTTTACTTTGTACTTTTCGATATTCTCGTCCCTCCCCTCCCCCAGTTTCAAGAACGCCGGCTTAGAACATAATTTATTTTTCACATGCACGAGTCTTTTATTTTTTTATTTCCATATCAGAAAAATACTAGACAATATTGTTTATATTATGGTAAGAAATTGCTGTACGAACGTTTTCGCTTTTATAGGGTTGTAACGTAATCTTTTAGTCGCCACTTCTGGGAATGGAATATGGAATTAGACGCCATATCTTAAGATGGTATATGCAATTAGTTACCAAATCTGGAACCGATATAATGAATTAGTCGCCAATTCTCGAAATCCTTAGATTCCTTATTTTTGAGGTTCCTGATAAGGACAATGAAACTAAATTATGAAATTACTGTATTGTCATTGGTCATTGACAAGTATGCAAAATTTCGAATTAGTCTGACCTTTTAAAGTGGGTAAAAATCGAGTTCAAATATTCCATTACATACAAGTGAAACTTAGAGAAGCGTGTTGAAAAGTAAAACATTCCTTTCAATAATAACAATTAGGTTTTTGGGCCTATGAATGTTTTATCAAAATATTTTAACCTAATGAAAAATATCTCTCATCAAATAAGTCACTTAAACCATTGTGTGTCGAACGCACACACAACTGTATACTTCTAATTTAAATATAATTGCAGATTCAAAAATCAAATTCAAATGAATGTCTTTGATGATTCATTTAAGGTATCAAAATAAGCTGATGGTCTTTTGACAGATTTACTAGAATTATCATTCAAAAGTTAATAAAGAGACGAACAGAGTTTTTCTAAACTTTATTTTAGATTTTGATATGCTGAGAAAAGCACACAGAAACGAGCAATCACTTTATCAAAACAAGGTTGAAGTAAAATTCATATAAATTTAGTACAAGTTGTAGATAATATTCAGAACAATAATAATAACATTCGAGGCTTAGTTTTCAGCATTTGATTACCATTAGAATGAAAATACTAGAAACAGAGAAACGCAGCTATTGATTGCGACATGACAGCTGTCACGGAGCAGCCAAAATATAATGTTTCAGTGACATGCCCACCACTTTTTTTTTTTACCCTAAAAACTTACCAAAGTGACCCATTTCACTCGAAATTTGACCAGGAATCTAAATCTGCTCTCAGTTTCATGAAATTCCTGTAACTTTTTTTTAAAAATGAAACACCTTCTTGAAAAAACGACCTATTTGGCTTGAAAGCCAACTTACCGACCGATTTTAAAAAACCGGGTGTCGTTCGAACGGGGAGCCGTTCCCAAACCCAAAGACACTTAAAAAATTACCCTGCGATTATTAGAACTTGCACTTTGGTAATGCATTTCTATGACAAGTATCAGAAAAACACCGAAAAAACAAGTAAAAAAATTTTAATTGCGGTATTATCCTTTTTGAAGCGTTCCTCTTTCAAATGGGTATAAATGCAACGCATTTCTCTTTTCCGTGCGTTTGGATCATTTTTTTTGGTCTTTCTCCAATTCTTACCAAATTTAGTTTTTCTTGCACAGACTTCCTGTAACTTTAAAAAGAACCATTTCACTCTAAATTTAACCAGGAATCTAAATCTGGTCTTCTCTTTCGCGAAATTCCTATAACTTTTTGTTAAAAATGAAACACCTTGAAAAAATTGACCTATTTGGCTTGAAAGCCAACTTACCGACCAATTTTAAAAAACCGGGTGTGATTCGAACGGGGAGCCGTTCCCAAACCCAAACTTAAAACATTACCCTGCGATTATTAGAACTCGAGTTATTGCACTTTGGTAATGCATTTCTATGACAAGTATCAGAAAATCACAGAAATTTTTTTTTTAATTACGGTATTATCCTTTTTGAAGCGTTCCTCTTTCAAATGGGCTTAAATGCAACGCATTTCTCTTTTACGTGTGTTTGGGTCATTTTTTTGTCTTCCTCCAAATCTTACCACACTTAGTTTTTTTGCACAGAATTCAACGCTGATCACGAATATGTATGGCGCTTGTCGAAATTCCAATTAGTTCAAATGTTATACCCAACTGTTCCTTTGAAATTCGTCTCCTCTTTCAATAGTCTGTTTCAGTGACATAACCACCACTTTCTTTTTAACCCTAGAAACTTACTAAAGTCACCCATTTAACTCGAATTTTGACCAGGAATGTAAATCTGCTCTCCGTTTCATGAAATACCTGTAACTTTTTTTTAAAAAGGAAACAACTTCTTGAAAAAACCGACCTATTTGGCTTGAAAGCCAACTTACCGACCGATTTTAAAAAACCGGGTGTCATTCGAAAGAAAGGCCGCCCCCAAATCCAAAGACACTTAAAACATTACCCTGCGATTATTAGAACTCGAGTTATTGCTTTTTGGTAATGCATTTCTATGACAAGTATCAGAAAAGCACCGAAAAAATAGTAAAAAATTTTTAATTGTGGTATTATCCTTTTTGAAGCGTTCCTCTTTCAAATGGGCTTAGTTGCAACGCATTTCTCTTTACCCTGCGTTTGGGTCATTTTTTGGGCTGCGGTAGCCCAGTGGTTAAGGTATCGGCCCATGGCAGGCATGTCATGAGTTCGAGCCCAGTACCACTAAAGACCCGCCGTGTAGGGCAGCGATGCACGTTAAATCTGTCGAGAGCTGAAACGTCCTCCCGTTGGTGTGGTGTGGTAGTTAGGAGAGAGGAGAGCCAGCTCAGGTGTCGTCCACGTCACTTGACCATGGTTCAAAATTACGTGGTCCGTCGCCAAAAGCCCTCGTGTAGCTGAACAGTGCGACGTTAATATTCACTCACTCACTCACTGGGTCATTTTTTTTGTCTTCCTTCAATTCTTACCAAACTTAGTTTTTCTTGCACAGAATTCAACGCTGATCACGAATATGTATGGTGCTTGTAAAAATTACAATTAGTTCAAAAGTTATACCCAATTGTTTCTTTGAAATTCGTCCCCTGTTTCAATAGTCTTTTTCAGTGACATGCCCACCACATTTTTTTTTTACCCTAGAAACTTATCAAAGTGACCCATTTCACTCGAAATTTGACCCGGAATCTAAATCTTGTCCCCGTTTCACGAAATTCCTGTAACTGTTTTTTAAAAATGAAACACCTTCTTGGAAAAACCGACCTATTTGGCTTGAAAGCCAACTTACCGACCGATTTTTAAAAATCGGGTGTCATTCTAACGGGGAGCCGTACCCAAACCCAAAGACACTTAACACATTATCCTGCTATTATTAGAACTCGAGTTATTGCACTTTGGTGATGCATTTCTATGAGAAGTATCAGAAAAACACCGAAAAAAAGTAAAAAAAAATTGATTGCGGTATTATCCATTTTGAAGCGTTCCTCTTTCAAATGGACTTAATTGCAACGCATTTCTCTTTTCTGTGCGTTTTGGTCATTTTTTTTGTCTTCCACCAATTCTTACGAAGCTTAGTTTTTCTTGCGCAGAATTCAACGCTGATCACGAATATGTATGGCGCTTGTCAAATTTTCTATTAGTTCAAAAGTTATGCCCAACTGTTTCTTTAAAATTCGTCAACTCTTAATAGTCTGTTTCAGTGACATACCCACCACTTATTTTTACCCTAGAAACTTACCAAAGTGACCCATTTCACTCGAAATTTGGCCAGGAATCTAAATCTGGTCTTCGTCTCACGAAATTCCTGCCTTTTTTTCAAAAAATTTAAAAAAGGGAAAAAAAGCCTATTTGGCGAAAACCAAATTAACAAAATTTAAAAAATAGGCCGTTCTCACCAAACTTTGATTTTTTGCACGAAATCCCCTGATCACGAATATGTATGGCGCTTGGGGGAATTTCAATTAGTTCAAATGTTTTGCCCCAAATGTTTCTTTAAAAATTTTTCCCCTCTTTGAATGTTTTTTCGTGAAAAACCCACCACTTTTTTACCCCGAAAAATTACCAAAGTGACCCCTTTCACTCGAAATTTGACCAGGGAAACTAAATCTGGTCTTCGTTTCGCAAAAATTTCCCGCAACTGTTTTTAGAAAATGAAAAACCTTCTTGAAAAACCGTCCTATTTAGGCTTGAAATCCATTTTACCGACCGATTTAAAAAAACCCGGGAATTCCACCCAAAATTAGTTTTTTTTTGCCCAGAATTCAACGCTCATTACGAATATGTATGGCGCTTGTCTAAATTCCAATTAGTTCAAATGTTATGCCCAACTCTGTTTCTTTGAAATTTGTCCCCTCTTTCAATAGTCTGTTTCAGTGACATACCCACCACTTTTTTTTTTTCCCTAGAAACTTACCAAAGTGACCCATTTCACTCGAATTTTGACCAGGAATGGAAATCTGCTCTACGTTTCACAAAATATCTGTAACCTTTTTAAAAATGAAACACCTTCTTGAAAAAACCGACCTATTTGCCTTGAAAGCCAACTTTCAGACCGATTTTTAAAAACCGGATGTCATTCGAACGGGGAGCCTTTCCCAAACCCAGAGACATTTAAAACATTACCCTGCGATTATTAGAACTCAAGTTATTGCACTTTGGTAATGCCTTTCTGTGACAAGTATCAGAAAACCACCGAAAAGAAAGTAAAATAAATTTAATTGCGGTATTATCCTTTTAAAGCGTTCCTCTTTCAAATGGGCTTAATTGCAACGCATTTCTCTTTCCGTGCGTTTGTGTCATTTTTTTGTCTTCCACCAATTCTTACCAAACTTAGTTTTTCTTGCAAAATAATCAACGCTGATCACGAATATGTATGGCGCTTGTCGAAATTCCAATTCGTTCAAAAGTTATGCTCATTTCTTTTCTTTAAAATTCGTCCCCTCTTTCAATAGTGTGTTTCAGTGGCATGCCCACCACTTATTCTTTTTACCCTAAAAACTTACCAAAGTGACTCATTTCATTCAAAATTTAACCAGCAATCTAAATCTGATCTCCGTTTCACGAAACTCATGTAACTGTTTTTAAAAAATGAAACACTTCTTGAAAAAAATCGACCTGTTTTGCTGGAAAGCCAACTTACGACCGATTTTAAAAACCGGCCAATTCTCACCAAAATTAGTTTTTCTTGCACAGAATTCAACGCTGATCATGAATATGTATGGCGCTTGGCGGAATTTCAATTAGATCAAAAGTTATGCCCAACTGTTTCTGTAAAATTCGTCCCCTCTTTAAATAGTCTCTTTCAGTGACATGCCCACCACTTTTTTTTTTCCCTAGAAACTTACCACAAAGTGACTCATTTCACTCAAAATTTGACCAGGAATCTAAATCTGGTCTCCGTTTCACGAAACTCATGTAACTGGTTTTAAAAAATGTAACACTTCTTGAAAAAACCAACCTATTAGGCTGGAAAGCCAACTAACCGGCCGATTTTAAAAATCCTTCCAATTCTCACCAAACTTAGTTTTTCTTGCACAGAATTCAACGCTGATCACGAATATGTATGTCGCTTGTCGAAATTCCAATTCGTTCAAAAGTTATGCGCAACGGTTTCTTTGAAATTCGTCCTCTCTTTGAATAGTCTGTTTTACTGATATGCCCACCACTTTTTTTTTTTACCCTTTAAACGAAAGTGACCCATTTCACTCGAAATTACACCAGGAACCTAAATCTGGTCTCCAATTCACTAAATTCCTGTAACTGTTTTTAAGAAATGAAACACTTTTGTAAAAATCGAGCTGTTTTGCTGGAAAGCAACTTACCGACCGATTTTAAAACCGGCCAATTCTCACCAAGTTAGTTTTCTTGCACAGAATTCAACGCTGATCATGAATATGTATGGCGCTTGTCAAATTCCTATTAGTTCAAAAGTTATGCCCAACTGTTTCTTAGAAATTCGTCCCCTCTTTCAATAGTCTGTTTCATTGACATACCCACCACTTTTTTTTTTAAACCCCAGAAACTTACCAAAATGACCCATTTCTCTCGAAAATTTTACCAGAAATCTAAACCGGTCTTCGTCTTGGGAAAATTTCCCGCAACCCTTTTTTCAAAATGAAACATCTTGAAACCCACCTATTTGGCTTGAAAGCCAAAATTTCGACAATTTTAAAAACAGGCCGATTCTACCAAAAACAGAATTTTTGTATAGAATTCACGCTGATCACGAATATGTATGGCGCTTGGCGGAATTTCAATTAGTTCAAATGTTATGCCCAACTGTTTCTTTAAAATTCGTCCCCTCTTTGAATAGTCTCTTTCAGTGAAATACCCACCACTTTTTTTTACCCTAGAAACTTACCAAAGTGACCCATTTCACTCGAAATTTGACCAGGAATCTAAATCTGGTCTTCGTTTCGCAAAATTCCTGCAACTGTTTTTAGAAAATGAAACACCTTCTTGAGAAAACCGTCCTATTAGGCTTGAAATCCAACTTACCGACCGATTTTAAAAAACCGGCAATTCTCACCAAACTTAGTTTTTCTTGCCCAGAATTCAACGCTCATCACGAATATGTGTGGCGCTTGTCTAAATTCCAATTTGTTCAAAAGTTTTGCTCAACGGTTTCTTTGAAATTTTCGTCCTCTTTTCAATAGTCTTTTCCCAGTGTCATACCCCCACTTTTTTTTTTACCCTAGAACTTACCAAAGTGACCCATTTCACTCGAATTTTTACCAGGAAGGGAAATCTGCTCACGTTTCACAAAATATCTGTAACTTTTTAAAAATGAAACACCTACTTGAAAAAACCGACCTATTTGCTGAAATCAACTTTCGGACCGATTTTAAAAACCGGATGTCATTCGAAGGGGAGCCTTTTCCCCAAAACCCCATAGACTTTAGAACATTACCCTGCGATTTTAGAACTCGAGTTATTGCACTTTGGTAATGCATTTCTGTGACAAGTACCCAGAAAAACCCCGAAAAGAAAGTAAAATAAATTTAATTGCGGTTTTTCCTTTTAAAGCGTTCCTCTTTCAAATGGGCTTAATTGCAACGCATTTCTCTTTTCCGTGCGTTTGTGTCAATTTTTGTCTTCCACCAATTCTTCCAAACTTAATTTTTTCTTGCAAAGAATTCAACGCTGATCACGAATATGTATAGCGCTTGTCGAAATTCCAATTCGTTCAAAAGTTATGCTCAACGGTTTCTTTGAAATTCGTCCCCTCTTTCAATAGTCTGTTTCAGTGACATGCCCACCACTTTTTTTTTCCCTAGAAACTTACCACAAAGTGACTCCCTTTCCTCAATTGACCAGGAATCTAAATCTGGTCTCCGTTTCACAAAACTCATGTAACTGTTTTTAAAAAAATGAAACACTTCTTGAAAAACAGACCTATTTGGCTGGAAAGCCAACTAACCAAACCCATTTCAAAAACCTTCCAATTCTCACCAAACTTAGTTTTTCTTGCACAGAATTCAACGCTGATCACGAATATGTATGGCGCTTGTCAAATTATTTGTTCAAAAGTTATGTAACGGTTTCTTTGAAATTCGTCCCCTCTTTCAATAGTTGTTTCGAGTGACATGCCCACCACTTTTTATCCTAGAAACTTACCACAAAAGTGACTCATTTCACTCAAAATTTGACCAGGGAAACTAAATCTGGTCTCCGTTTCCGAAAACTCATGTAACTGTTTTTTAAAATTGAAACACTTCTTCAAAAAACCGACCTATTTGGCTGGAAAACCAATAAAAACCCCCATTTTTAAAAACCGGCCAATTCTCCCCAAAAAGTTTTTTTTGCATAGAATTCAGCGCTGATCACGAATATTTTGTATGGCGCTTTTCAAACCGATTCGTTCAAAGTTTTGCTCAACGGTTTCTTTGAAATTCGTCCTCTCTTTCAATAGTCTGTTTTTGGGGGCATGCCCCCCACTTTTCTTTTTTACCCCAGAAACTTCAAAGTGACCCATTTCACTCAATTTTTACCAGGAAAAATCTGCTCTACGTTTCATAAAAAATCTGTAACTTTTTAAAAAAAGAAACACCCTTTTTGAAAAAACCGACCTATTTTTGCTTTTAAATCCAACTTTTTGGACCGATTTTTAAAAAAACCCGGGTGTCATTCAACGGGGGGCCTTTCCCAAACCCATAGACATTTAGAACATTTCCCTGCGATTATTAGAACTCGAGTTGTGCACTTTGGTAATGCATTTCTGTGACAAGTATCAGAAAAACCCCGAAAAGAAAGTAAAATAAATTTAATGCGGTATTATCCTTTTTAAAAGCGTTCCTCTTTCAAATGGGCTTAATTGAACGCATTTCTCTTTTCCGTGCGTTTTGTGTCAATTTTTGTCTTCCACCAATTCTTACCAAATTTAGTTTTCTTGCAAAAGAATTCAACGCTGATCACGAATATGTATGGCGCTTGTCGAAATTCCAATTCGTTCAAAAGTTATGCTCAACGGTTTCTTTGAAATTCGTCCCCTCTTTGAATAGTCTGTTTCACTGATATGCCCGACACTTTTTTTTTTTTTACCCTAGAAACGAAAGTGACCCATTTCACTCGAAATCAGACCAGGAACCTAAATCTGGTCTCCAATTCACTAAATTCCTGTAACTGTTTTTAAAAATGAAACACTTCTTGAAAAAAATCGACCTGTTTTGCTGGAAAGCCAACTTACCGACCGATTTTTAAAAACCGGCCAATTCTCACCAAACTTAGTTTTTCTTGCACAGAATTCAACGCTGATCACGAATATGTATGGCGCTTGTCGAAATTCCAATTCATTCAAAAGTTATATTCAACGGTTTCTTTGAAATTCGTCCCCTCTTTCAATAGTCTGTTTCAGTGATATGGCCCCACTATTTTTTTTTTAACCGTAGAAACGAAAGTGACCCATTTCACTCGAAATTAGACCAGGAATCTAAATCTGGTCGCCAATTCACTAAATTCCTGTAACTGTTTTTAATAAATGAAACACTTCTTGAGAAATATCGACCTGTTTTGCTGGAAAGCCAACTTACCGTGCGATTTTGAAAAACCTGCAAATTCTCACCAAACTTAGTTTTTCTTGCACAGAATTCAACGCTGATCACGAATATGTATGTCGCTTGTCGAAATTCCAATTCGTTCAAAAGTTATGCGCAACGGTTTCTTTGAAATTCGTCCCCTCTTTGAATAGTCTGTTTTACTGATATGCCCACCATTTTTTTTTTTTTACCCTGGAAACGAAAGTGACCCATTTCACTCGAAATTACACGAGGAACCTAAATCTGGTCTCCAATTCACTAAATTCCTGTAACTGTTTTTAAGAAATGAAACACTTCTTGAAAAAAATCGACCTGTTTTGCTGGAAAGCCAACTTACCGACCGATTTTAAAAACCGGCCAATTCTCACCAAACTTAGTTTTTCTTGCACAGAATTCAACGCTGATCACGAATATGTATGGCGCTTGTCGAAATTCTAATTCGTTCAAAAGTTATGCTCAACGGTTTCTTTGAAATTCGTCCCCTCTTTCAATAGTGTGTTTCAGTGACATGCCCACCACTTTTTTTTTTTACCCTAGAAACTTACCACAAAGTGACTCATTTCACTCAAAATTTACCAGGAATCTACATCTGGTCTCCGTTTCACGAAACTCATCTAACTGTTTTTAAAAAATGAAACACTTCTTGAAAAAAATCGAACTGTTTTGCTGGAAAGCCAACTTACCGACCGATTTTTAAAAACCGGCCAATTCTCACCAAACTTAAATTTTCTCGCACAGAATTTAACGCTGATCACGAATATGTATGGCGCTTGTCGAAGTTCCAATTCGTTCAAAAGTTATGCTCAACGGTTTCTTTGAAATTCGTCCCCTCTTTCAATAGTCTCTTTCAGTGACATGCCCACCACTTTTTTACCCTAGAAACTTACCACAAAGTGACTCATTTCACTCAAAATTTGACCAGGAATCTAAATCTGGTCTCCGTTTCACGAAACTCATCTAACTGTTTTTAAAAAATGAAACACTTCTTGAAAAAATCAAAGCTGTTTTGCTGGAAAGCCAACTTACCGACCGATTTTAAAAACCGGCCAATTCTCCCAAAGTTAGTTTTTCTTGCACAGAATTCAACGCTGATCATGAATATGTATGGCGCTTGTCAAATTTCCTATTAGTTCAAAAGTTATGCCCAACTGTTTCTTAGAAATTCGTCCCCTCTTTCAATAGTCTGTTTCATTGACATGCCCACCACTTTTTTTTTAACCCTAGAAACTTACCAAAGTGACCCATTTCTCTCGAAATTTGACCAGAAATCTAAACCGGGTCTTCGTCTTGCGAAATTCCTGCAACCTTTTTTACAAAATGAAACATCTTGAAAAAACCGACCTATTTGGCTTGAAAGCCAAATTTACGACCAATTTGAAAAAACAGGCCGATTCTAACCAAACATTGAATTTTTGCATAGAATTCAACGCTGATCACGAATATGTATGGCGCTTGGCGGAATTTCAATTAGATCAAAAGTTATGCCCAACTGTTTCTTTAAAATTCGTCTCCTCTTTGAATAGTCTCTTTCAGTGACATACCCACCACTTTTTAATATCCTAGAAACTTACCAAAGTAACCCATTTCACTCGAAATTTGACCAGGAATCTAAATCTGGTCTTCGTCTCGCAAAATTCCTGCAACTGTTTTTAGAAAATGAAACACCTTCTTGAAAAAACCGTCCTATTTGGCTTGAAATCCAACTTACCGACCGATTTTAAAAAACCGGCAATTCTCACCAAACTTAGTTTTTCTTGCCCAGAATTCAACGCTCATCACGAATATGTATGGCGCTTGTCTAAATTCCAATTCGTTCAAAAGTTTTGCTCAACGGTTTCTTTGAATTTCGTCCTCTCTTTCAATAGTCTGTTCCAGTGTCATGCCCACCACTTTTCTTTTTTTTTTTACCCTAGAAACTTACCAAAGTGACCCATTTCACTCGAATTTTTACCAGGAATGGAAATCTGCTCTACGTTTCACAAAATATCTGTAACTTTTTTAAAAATGAAACACCTTCTTGAAAAAACCGACCTATTTGCCTTGAAATCTAACTTTCGGACCGATTTTTAAAAACCGGATGTCATTCGAACGGGGAGCCTTTCCCAAACCCATAGACATTTAGAACATTACCCTGCGATTGTTAGAACTCGAGTTATTGCACTTTGGTAATGCATTTCTGTGACAAGTATCAGAAAAACCCCGAAAAGAAAGTAAAATAAATTTAATTGCGGTATTATCCTTTTAAAGCGTTCCTCTTTCAAATGGGCTTAATTGCAACGCATTTCTCTTTTCCGTGCGTTTGTGTCAATTTTTTGTCTTCCACCAATTCTTACCAAACTTAATTTTCTTGCAAAGAATTCAACGCTGATCACGAATATGTATAGCGCTTGTCGAAATTCCAATTCGTTCAAAAGTTATGCTCAACGGTTTCTTTGAAATTCGTCCCCTCTTTCAATAGTCTGTTTCAGTGACATGCCCACCACTTTTTTTTTACCCTAGAAACTTACCACAAAGTGACTCATTTCACTCAAAATTTGACCAGGAATCTAAATCTGGTCTCCGTTTCACGAAACTCATGTAACTGTTTTTAAAATTGAAACACTTCTTCAAAAAACCGACCTATTTGGCTGGAAAGCCAACTAACCGGCCGATTTTAAAAAACCGGCCAATTCTCACCAAACTTAGTTTTTCTTGCATAGAATTCAGCGCTGATCACGAATATGTGTGTATGGCGCTTGTCGAAATTCCAATTCGTTCAAAAGTTTTGCTCAACGGTTTCTTTGAAATTCGTCCTCTCTTTCAATAGTCTGTTTCAGTGGCATGCCCACCACTTTTCTTTTTTTTTTTACCCTAGAAACGAAAGTGACCCATTTCACTCGAAATTAGACCAAGAATCTAAATCTGGTCTCCAATTCACTAAATTCCTGTAACTGTTTTTAATAAATGAAACACTTCTTGAGAAATATCGACCTGTTTTTTCTGGAAAGCCAACTTACCGTGCGATTTTTTAAAAACCTGCAAATTCTCACCAAACTTAGTTTTTCTTGCACAGAATTCAACGCTGATCACGAATATGTATGTCGCTTGTCGAAATTCAAATTGTTCAAAGTTATGCACCCAAAGGTTTCTTTGAAATTCGTCCCTCTTTCAATAGTCTGTTTCAGTGATATGGCCCCCACTATTTTTTTTTTTTTCCGTAGAAACGAAAGTGACCCATTTCACTCGAAATTAGACCATGAATCTAAATCTGGTCTCCAATTCACTAAATTCTTGTAACTTTTTTTTAAAAAATGAAACTCTTCTTGAAAAAAATCGACCTGTTTTGCTGGAAAACCAACTTACCGACCGATTTTTAAAAACCGGCCAATTCTCACCAAACTTAGTTTTTTTTGCACAGAATTCAACGCTGATCACGAATATGTATGGCGCTTGTCGAAATTCCAATTCGTTCAAAGTTATGCTCAACGGTTTCTTTGAAATTCGTCCCCTCGTTCAATAGTCTGTTTCAGTGACATGCCCACACTTTTTTTACCCCAGAAACACCACAAAGTGACTCATTTCACTCAAAATTTGACCAGGAATCTAAATCTGGTCTCCGTTTCCGAAACTCATGTAACTGTTTTAAAAATTTAAACACTTCTTAAA
>BMAV01005095.1:0-80217 GCA_019973955.1 Trichonephila inaurata madagascariensis
TTATTCAAAAGTTTGGAAATGAAAAAAAGGATTTTGACAGTTTTTGGGTTTGAATTTACTCTTTTCAGAGGCTCTTTTTATTCTTTTATTTCCTTTTCTCCTCGTAACTTTTAATCGGCAGCTAAGTAAACCGTACGAATTACCAAGGAAAGTGTTAATTTTTGTATACAATTTTATATATGACAATCCTATGGGTCACTGGAAATTATTAAACTTGTTCTTAACTTATATTGGAAAATTAATTATAAATACATTGTGTAGCACTGTATATTTATGAGTGAAATTTCAGTGTAAATATGTATTTTATTTTTTATTCAGAATTTTTTGTTTGTTTACTTTCAGTAAATTAAAAATTTTTTTTAAATAATTTTTTGTTTTGTTTTTTCAATATCTCCGCCCTCAGAATTGTCAGGGCCCCAGGGGCCCCCCACATTAAAAAAAAACTTGGGGGAAACTTTTAAAGTGACTTTTTCCAAGATTAAATTTAAAAATTTAGATTAAATCAGATGATTTAATCTTAAAATTGAGGTAAGGATCAAGTTTATTAGTTTCTAATCCTAAAAATTTTCTTCGTTTTTCCCATTTTTCAAGGTTAACTTTGAGACATTCTCTTACTATTATTAATTGAAATTGTGTCTGTTCTTTGTGTGGAAATAAATAGATTAGTTGGATCATGTCGAGTGTTTCTCCCCTTCCCTCTACACATCTAGGTGCCTGCAAGAGGGGCTCGAGCCTCTTACAAACATAGCTCTGACAATGCAAACCGAATGCAAAGGAATGCATTTCAGTCAGTCTTAAATAAAAAAAAATTAAAAATTTATAAAATTAAAAACACTTATAATGTTAAATTATTTGAATTATATTGTATGAAAAAAAATGTATGTGTGTGTGTTTGTTTTTACAATGAACTACGCATTTATGTGTAAATTGTATGAAAATATAATAAGAAAGGAAAACTTTCTTCATCAGTTAACTTTAAGTTGAGTGAATATGTTCGAAACCGTGATTTTTAAAAAAGCACACATATGGATTATTTTTTTGATAGTTATTGTCAGCTGAATTAGAATATACTTGTGAAATTGTTTTACGAATATAATTACAAGAAAAAACTATTAAAATGTATGATTTTCGAAAATATGTCATTCTTTCTTTATTGTATTATTTTTTTATTTTAAATTATTTTTTATAAGTAGTTTTTTGAAAAAAAAAATTAAAAAAAGACATTAAATTGACATTTTCAAAGGGAAAAATGCTTTAAAAACTTTTTTGTCTTTACCTTCGACGGCCAAAATTAAAATCCCAAAATGATACAATGGACGCTAAATAGAATATTCTTTCCCACTGGTAACCTTATAATACCACTTTTTCAAAACCGGACGTGGTCCTTTCTTATCCGTAATTTCTTTTTTATAATTCACACACAAAAAAAGATGAAAAACCAATGAGATCAAACACTTATAATATTTTTTTGTGTGTGTATAATGTGCATTGATGCCAATAAGGCCTGCTTGGCGAGATTGGCGCCAAAAAAAAAAAAAACGGAAAAGGGCCAATTATTTTTTGTCATAATATTCGTAAAATAGTTTCACATGCATATTGTAATTCAACTGATAATAAATATCAATAAAAAATAGTTCTATTTTTATTCTTTTCAAAATCTGGTTTAAAAGTAGTCAATCACTTTAATTCTAAAATTTCCCTTTATCATTCTGTAATATTAGTTGCAAATTATGATGCTTAATGAACTAAATTTTATGATTAATTTACAATATTTCATAAAGGACGTGGTTTGAGGGATATTTATTATAATAAATATAATAATGAAAAAATTCAAGTGCATATTTATAAAAATTGCCTCAAAAAATAAAAACTATGTGAATCTATACATTTAAAAATGAATGTTTGTATTATAAAATCGCATCACTCCAGCATCGTTCAACCGATCACTATGAAAATTGGTATATATATATGTATTTTTTTTGTGGAGAAGGGTTTTGGCTGTCCTCTTTGTTGCGGCTTCCTAACAGGTGGCGCTACAGCATATCATCTTCTGCACTGTTAAATAAATCGCAAAGTTGCCAACAAGGTCGCCAAAAATGATGCCAACTTGGCTCTATCACCAATGTTTCGCTGCGTTTCCATTGAATCGCCATTATAAGAAATGGCGGTTCGACGATAAATACGATAGAAATGAGTATTAATTTATTACAAATACATATATAAATTATGTACACTATTTTAAGCATTCATAACACAAAACTTGTAACAATATGTTACTTTATCTGAGCAGCGATCAGCTTAGGAAAAGGGTGTTTAAAAATCGACCCACAAGGGAGTTAACCCGCGATCCCCTCGCGCGGGGTGTTCTTTACACCCCAGCAACAAAAAAAACCCTCAGGATTCTAAAATGAATGCGCAAAACCCCCGTTTTTTCTGTAGCTGCACATTTTAGGTCATTAAACCCTTTAAAGGCCTGATGCGGCCCCTTTTTTCTGAAAGGGTTGGAATGAAAAATGACCTTCAAAAAGTTTTCTGGGGAGCTGAAACCCCCGGGAGAAGTTGAGCATTTGTATACAGTCTGCCCCGGAATGTTTGGAAAATGTTTAAAAAATATTATTTTCTACTTTCTACTATCTTATCTCATTAATTCAAAAAATATATTTATTCCCGGGATATACGTTTTATACTGGTTTTTTAAAATTATGTTTTTTTAAAATGAAAATTGTGTATGTTCAGTTTAAATTAATGTTAGTCTCATTTTTATGAAAAAAAATTTAAAAATTTTTTATTTGTAAAACCCAAAAAAACATCTTGCACTTTATAAATATGAAATCATAATGACTTAATTTTATTTTCAAAATTTAAAAATACACGTTTTAAAAAAGTTTGGGGTGTTCTCTAAAACCCCGAGAAACAAAACAGTAGCAAAACGGGCCCGCAGTTGCCCGGGGGGGTTTAAAGGCCCGTTATGAATAAAAAATATCCTTTTTTGTTAGCTATTAGACCTACAGACTTATAATTTAAGAAATATGATTTTTTGTTCAGCTGAGATATGCAAAAAGCTTTTTTTGTTTAATTTGCAATTCACGTTAAGCTAACTCATTATGAACTTCTTTATCCTTCAATCTGTATCGTTTAATCTTTCAATTCACCTGAGCGAAGAACGGGTACACCAGCTAGTTATATATAATTCACAGGAAGTCTAAATTTAACTCTTGACTATTTTGAAACAAGCCTACAGCAATTCAAATATAAATAAAGGAAAAAATATAAACATAAGAGTACAAAATTTCAATTCATTTAACAACTTAAGGGAATTTTTCGTATTTGATTTTATTTATTAAAAAAGGAATAGAGATTCAAATTATTTTTCTGTGAACGCAAAATCTACACATATTTAAATAACATAAATAATACATTTACAAGTGATAAGGTTAAAAAAACAATTAATTTTTAAAAAATACACCAAAATAACCAAAAAAATTTTTAAACTTTTTTATTTTAAATAAATATGAATATTTAGTAAAAATCTGTAAAACTACTCAGTTTTATTTTTAGATTAAGTCATTTAAAACAAAGGCTGACCATTTCATTTATATAACTAAATATAATATATAGCTTTTGGCACAGCAATAAATATTAATTGATTGCTTAGATTTAAACATTGAACAAATAAAGCAAAACATATAAAGTTAAAAATTTATAGTGAATTCTTCCCCCTGTAAATTTTAATAGGTCTGTCACATGATTTTTTTCGACAAAGTATTGATTTAAATTTTTTATATTTTCTAAATGTTTAAATATTTCTGTTAAAAATGATATATGTGATATGAGAAAGTACAATAATTTTATAAGTTTATTTATTTATTTTTTAGATGAAGTTATTCCTTCACGCGCATCAAATGAGCTCTGCTAGGAGCACCTGTATTTTTCCCATGAATAAGTTTCTGATGAGCACGAATCCATATGATGATGAAGTGGAAAAATTAAGGTGTATTGAGTTTATCCAAAGTGTATGAGTACACGGTATGGTGCTAATAACAGTATACAGTCAGTGATTCTAAGATCAACTTTTGTGGAATTAAAAACTCCAAAGTTAGGCATAAATATCGTTATTGCACAGTTACATATGAGAGTCAGGTAGCAAAACTAATTATCTTAAAACATTATGATATTGTACTAAGTTATAACTGAGTATCATGTTTCAAAAAATTAGATGCACGTAGGATTCGTGTAGCCAACGAAAGCAGATCCCCCCCAAAAAAGGCAAAATTGTTTAAAATGAAAAAAAAAAAAAAAAAATTAGAAGAGTCTTTTCTAGGCACAGAGAGTAAGGAAAAATGCTTCATATTCTTCTGAAAAGTACCAAAAAAATTAATGCTCAACAAAATACAAATTTTTACTTCAAAGCCTTTTTCTCAAAATGAAATATTTTTCACTTCATGTAACGTTTTCTCAAAAACTGCCAATTATATAATCCTCAAATTTTCAGTGAGCATACATTTATCATGTTTACATATTTTAATGGAGGGAATTAAATATATCTGGCAAACCTTTTTAGATAAGGCTTTTTTAAACTAAATTTTAATTAAAAAAAATTGGGCAATTTTTTAAAAAGAAATTCATAATTAATTTAATTTTTAACAAAACATGAAAACTCCTCGTTAAAGTTTTGTTGACAGTATACATACTTAGCGTAAAAATTTTATTTATGGGAAGTAAGTAGTTCTGAGAAAAAGTTACATAAACTTGCAATTAACATGGGTTCCTATGGAGGTGCCGGACCCCCTTAAAAATTAAAATAAGGAAAAACTTAAAATTGAATTGAAATTTGAGATTATTTACCTGAAACTGCGGAACAGAGAATCCCTAAAAGAATAACTGAAAACATCATTCTTTTCATTTTGGAAGCCGATGGAAAAAATCTAGTGTTTCATTTGGTTTCTACCTTTTATAAAATGTTATGCGGTTGACAGTCACGATCAAAATTCAAAGGATGTCTATTACTTTAGTTGGAAATTGTCTTTGGATCTATATCCTTTTATACGAATACAGATTTCGTGTTTTGCGAATCAACTGTAATTGATTCCAACATATTAAAGTATGAGAAACCATTCGTGAAGGTTTACATAGTCAATTCCTTTACGTAACAGAAAATTCTTTTTTGATTTTATCTGCCCAATTACTCCGTATTGACCAGATATATTTCTTGGAACAACTACCGCATCTGATAATTCAAAACAAATTCACGAATGAAAAGTATGTGCGGAAGAGTATGGATAATTATGTTTAAAAAGTAATCAAATTTTTTCTAAAACAAATATTTATATCTATATATATATCCGATTTACGTAGAGATGAAAAATTGATAAAAGCTTATTTTGAAACATTTATAGTTAAGCGATAGCATTTCTTATATATATAAAACAGATTTGAACAAAAGCAGTATCAATAGTTTGCTACTCCAACAGGTCATATTGAATTTTAACTGGAATACATCAGTTTTAGATTGTATAAATTAATTAAATAAGAAGTTATTGTGTGAATTTATATTAAATAATTACGATTCATGTGTCTAATTTCCAATTATTTAATTTGCTATAGCTTCTTATCTGAAGAGGTTCAATTAGAATAAATTTATTAATTAAAATAGTGTATAATTTAATCATGTTTCCTAAATTTATCAAAATAAATTAACTATTTAATGAAAGCAAAACGATTTTAAAAAGTTAATTAATAAATCTTGGAGTTTTTTACCTATGGAAAGAGTGCCCATTTTAGATTCCACTATGTTTTCCCATAATTGTCCGAAACTTTCTTCTTTTAAATAATTTCAAAAGTTTTTTTTAATTGTTTATTGTAAAGTTCTATGATATATATATATATATACAGATAGCTATAAAACCTAAGTATAACTATTCAAGATAGGAAATATTATATATATATATATAATAATATATGCAACAATAACAGAATAACGAAGAATCCGAATTTAAGTTCTGTAAAACATTCAACTGTATATATATGTTGACATGCGGTGTCTGCGACTTTAAGTATGTAGGTCAAACATCAGGAACTGTGAACCTAAGAATTAATCAACATAGATCAGACACTAGAAAAAATACATCAACAAAAAATATAGGTAGGATAGAGATACAGGATTTTAATAAACATGGTTTGGAAGGTGATGTGTTGAATATTATTAAGATTGTTCCAAATAAGATAAAAAGATTATGGTATGAAAATGTTTACATTGATGTTTATAACGCTAAGTATCCTTACGGATTAAATGTAATATGGAACAACAAAAATTTAATCCAGGATTTGAAACAAAATGATAAGGAGTCTATATATAATGGTAAAAATAATGGTACTAAGACTAAAAGAGTTAGAAAAGGTGGTCGCAAAAAGTGAGGAAATAGAGGAAGGGATACAATTAAAAAGGAATTAAATAAATTATTACAAAACTTTGAAAATAATTACAGTGTTGGACAAATAAAGTGTATATTTCTTATTTGGACTTAATAAAATAGGAAATAATAATAGTTTTAAATTTAATAAAAAGTATTGGATTAACAGATAATCACATACACTGATCACACTTGGTCATGGATCTATGCAAATATATTGCTAATAAATTAAAAATAAAGATAGACTCTAAAGATGATTATATTACAGAATATTGCACCTCACTATATTTGAACAAATCATATAATAAGACACATTTTTTTTTTTGAAATATTTAAGAAGCACATGGATTTATTCCCGGTGAGAAATGTGTTGATAAAGCGTGCGTTCAAGTGTAAAAAAATATTTGTAGATCAATTTTTAACTATAATAATATTAAGGAAAGGGGTAGATATAAAGAATGTAGATGCAATGATTACAGGAAATACGTGGACGAATGTCATGGGCACGTAGTGACAGGCAACCTAGAAATAGCTCAAGATCAGAAATTAAGAGAAATTATGTGCAAAGGCACTGGTTATCGATTAAGTATTTCAAATAGCAATTTAAATGTAAGAAAACAGCTATAAGAAGATATAAACAAATTTATCGTCAATGTTGCAATAAAATATAATTTACCTACTCAGGCCTTAAGAAATATGGTTTTTATGTCCTCAGAGACTCAATGTGAATTTTAACTTTTAGAACAAAAATTAATGTTTCTTATAGAGAAATTAAAGGACCCATAGAAAACTTACAAAAATACTTTGTGATAGTCTATGTTGATAAGTCCAGGAATTATCAATAAATTAAATATTACATATAAAGTTATAAATGATCATATAAAAGATAATAATGCATATGAAGTAAGTAAATTTAGTATGAAAGAGATTAACAACAGAGTATTGGCATTTTGTAAGCAATTAGATATTTCTAACAATAAAATTAAATATCCCCATAGAATTTTGACTCTTAAATTTCATAAAAATCGTCAAATTCCGCAGTGTAACAAAGGGTTCAATATTTATATATCCAAATCGGGAAGAACTTTACAGAACATATTACAAGATACAATAGACAAATTTAAAGATACTTCTATTATAAAAGACAGCCATGATGAAATAAAGAAGGTAGAGCAACAAGAGGTATTTTCAGTGCATGGATTCGATTTCGAAGATTTATTTAACTCCATCAAAATAGAAGATATAATTCAGGTACTTTCAGGTGAATATGAGAAATATGGTTTGAACAGTTACATTAGTTTTGAAAAGTTCAATACACTAATTCGATTTGTAATACAGGAGAAATTCATTATTTTTGATGACAAACTTTACAAACAAATAAATGGATTGCCTCAGGGTGGCCCTGTCAGTAAATAGTCTCGCTAACTTGTATTTACACCCCTATGAATCAAATCGAATAAATGAACCATCTTGCGTTTTATTAAGATACATAGATGATTTAATTGTAATAGGTCGCAACACAGGGAATTTAAACCTAACATTAATTTTTATCCGGAATACCTAAAATTAATACAGACAAATTTTAACTCGAACAAAGTTGAATTTTTAGATTTAGATTTAAATATTATTGACAACAAATTATATAGTAATATCTATGACAAAAGGGAAGCATTTAACTTCAATATTATAAAGTTCAATAGTTGTTGCAATATTTAGAAATATAGTTTTAAATTTTTTGATGAGAAATAATAACTTAACTACACACAATATTGATAAATTCAAGAACATCCAGAAATTTATATTTGGTTGCATACAGAATGATTATCCCAGATCATTCTGATTGATCAAAAATATTTCTTAATAATCTTTTTAAACTCGTAAAATTGGTAAATTTGTGAAGGGTTACGATGGACATAAGAAAATGCACAAATCCACCACACAACATTAGGTCCACAAAGTCAGCTTGTTAGTGGTCCAGCTGTGAAGAATATGTGCAGGATACATTTTAATACACACATGGACAAATATTTACACGATTACATTTTAAAATTATTTATGACCAAGCAAACTTTTGTGAACAATCAAACAACCTTTATGCATACAATCTGGGTTTGCATCTAATACCAAATAGTTAAACTCTAATGTGAGATTATCGATCATTTAGATTGACATGGCAATAGAGGGAGTTATGAGCAATGTAGGAGTGGTGATTGTTGTAGAAAATATGAGAAATCAGTTCATAAATTGTGAATTGAAGTATTGATAGGATACTCTTGGGTGAGTTTTTGATGATTTACGCTATTCATTTATGAATATAATGGGTTCTTAATTTGAACTTTCAGATTTTAGATATATTTTCTTCCTATACTATTTTTAAAGATGGGTGCATCCTCTTTGGTGTTCGATGGTTCACTTATATTATGCACTTAATTGTTTTAGAATTTTAACCTTTTTAATGTTATAATATCTTTCAGAATGCGATGGCGAATAGTTTAATTTTTAAGTATTTTTTTAACTTTTTAAATTTGAAATTTTTGAGAATTGGATATTTTCAGAATAACTTACCAAGTTGAAACAGGGGGAAGGCTGGCGCCATCAAACTAGTTTAACCCCACTTATCAGTCCTAAGTCAGAGGTTGCACTTGGATATTTTATAAATTTCTATTTTTGTTTGAAAACGTTGAAAATTTATTTTCTATATTCGCCATTGATATTTTGAAATGGGATTTAATATTATAAGATTCAGATAATTCAATTTTTTATTTGATTGCGATATTGTGATTAAATAATGTATATTTAAATACAATAACAATAATAATAATAATAATAATAATAATATATATATATATATATATATATATATATATATATATATATATAAATGCGAGTAAAAATTTTAAAAAATATTATCTTTCATTTTTATAAATGACATGAAAATATAACTTGAATATTAATTTTGTGTTTTTGGAACTCTCTGATAAATTAAATCACGCCAATTTTTAGCATCCGTTGAAATTTTGAATTGAATGAATTCAAGGAATAAAATTTGGTAACGATAACCACCACTAGATGGTGCAACCAAGAAATGACTCTCACACTTAAGAACAATTTGCTGTGTCTGCAAAGCGTAGCTGCCAAAATTTAGCTTATTAGATAAAAAAAAAACTTTCATGCATTTAATAGTACAGGTATGGAAGAAATATCAAGTATGTTTTGCTATTATTGCTATTATTTTGAAAAATGAAACAAAAAGCAAATTTCAAATCGTTCCTAGCATCTAAAAATTTAAATTCTCTCATTTAAAAATCTAGGATAAATTCGAAAAAACTTTTTCTTGAACGAGATGATTTCTGATCACAATTCTAGAACTAAGAACATGTAATGTGAAATACTAGTTTTTTAAAATTGTCTGTCCTACAACTAATATTTACAAATAAGAAAAACGTATGAATGTGTGCTCTACACCTTGTTGAGGATGAGGTTTAGGTCTCCAAAAAGCAAGTTCAGAGAATATCTTATTTATTTCGTCATTCAAATAGATTATTATTTCATTAGAGGAACTCCAAAAATCTGAAATTAAATTCTTTAATTTAACTAATTGTGATAAAGTTGATATCGAATTGAATATCGAATAATTGTAGAACTTCATTTAAAAAAAAGTATTTAAAAAGTATTGTATTGCTTAAGAGTATTTAAAGTATTTCATTTGCAAAAATTGATCAAGTATAAAATGTAAGTACGAGACTATTTCTTGATACTCTTGGTTATGATTTCAACCTTTTATAAAAAAAATAGTACTTGTAATTTAAGTAAATTACTCTTGAACACACTTCTCAATGAAAGTGATTTATATTTTAACGGATTTGTTTTAATATGAAGACACTTTTAGCGTTATTTTTAACTGTAAATTCTCTTGTGGTGTAACTGTAAATTTTGAGTCGGTTCATTCATATTCTAAAAATTCATAAAAAAGGAACACAAGATGATAAGGAAGTGCGGTTTGCAAGAAAAGGTGCACCAGAAAGTCTGATTTTTCCCCTCGCAAAAACATTTTTTAAAATAGCACTGGTAGAGGACCCTGACAATCCAAAACATACAGTGCTCAACACAATGGCATGCTCTATTAATTTATTCTTTCAATAACAATTATTCAACATGGCCACCAGAGCATTTCCCGAAACAACTAAGGCGGCTAGCAAAATCCTTTGCAGTTGAATGCCGCACATAAGAATAAATTTCAAAAACCTCATGACAGATAGAATCTTTGAGTTCCATCTATGTTGACGGAATAAACTGTACACAAGGGATTTCATTTAGCCCCACAACCAGAATTCGACCGGAGTGAGGTCGGCTGACCATGGTAGTCATGTGATCTTGCAACCTTTCCCAATCGCTTTCCCCTCAACAAAGGTACTCAATAGCAATCGTTTTATTAGAATGGCATTGTATAAAGTTATGCCATTCTGCATGAAACTAATTACAGATAACACATGTCTTTACGGACGTGAGTAGCCTAGTGATTAGAGCATCGGACTCCAGACCGGAAGGCCTGGTTACGACGCCACCAAATACCCTCCGAGTACACACGGCGTTCGTGCTCGTTAAATTAGTGGGTCTGAAAGTCTTGTGGGCTGAATCACGAGTGCAGGGGACTCGAGAACATTTCTCCTCTCCTTCAGTTCCATGCCTAAATTGTAGAGGAGGAGTTAGGTGGTGTCGCCATCTATCGCCCCCTTGGAGAATTTCGCCGACCTAATTCGTCCTGTCACCTGTATGGTGCTCAAGGCCAAGGGCAACGACAGGAGTACTTCTAGCCCCTTGCCACGATGAATTTCGTGAGCCTCGATCTGACTACGTCAGACAGGTGGCAATAGCCACAACACAGCAACATGTCTTTTATTTAATTCAAGCATGACTAAAAAAATGTGCTGATAAAAAAGTCCGATTTTTTCGTGAGCTTTTTCTTGTAAACTGTAATTTTTTGTTCTTATTTCTTCCATTTTTATTATTTTTTAACATTTGAACAAACTTTTGGCTCACCTTTTATAAATATAGTTATAGTATCTCCGGAACTATTATACCTAAACTTTTGAAATTTGCCAAACATGTTCAATTGGTTGATAAAATAATCACTCTATCGGGTTTTTTTTTGGAATTCATAGACAAAGAGAAGGATTGTATAGGAGCGTTATATAGAAAAGAATTTCCTGTTTTGAATCCTTAGATCAACAGAATTGAAATCCGGCAGGTATGTTTCTTTTGTTACGTAGAGATCCTCTAAGAACAGGGTTTGAGAGAAATCGAATTCCAGAGATAGAGAGGGGTTTACAGGGCTAGAGTAATACTTAAAAAAAATTCCTGTTTCCGAATTATTAGACCAACTAATTTGAAATTTGGCAGACATGTGCCTTTTTATTCGCTCGCAGAGGATTTTATGAAAATCGACTCCGCGGGACAGAGATTCGGGTTGCATGGCATTATTGATAAAAATTTCAGTGGAGGGGAGCAAATGGTGGCAAAAACCATTTATATAAAGTACCTTAAAGAAAAACCTATTGCTGAGGTTCAACTCCTTAGACTTTAGGAGAGAATTCGCGCGCGATATGAAAGAACTATCTATCCAAAGAAAAATATTGTATTCTTAAGAAATAATAAAGCACTTTACTTCTAAATTCTGTTAGTTTCAATGTATATAATGGTAACTCACACACACAAAACTGTGTAATATAAATCTTTATATCTTGATTAAATTTTGTTTTATTATTTAGATTCTTGTAAAGTTACCAATTTAGGATGAATATTAGAATTATATGTTTTATTTTTTCTACCTCTAATATTAACCATAATATCAGTGTTAGGAAAAATAATATTACCTTACTTCAGCTTTATGTATCTGGCCACTAATTAAAAATCGAATAAAAAAATGTTATTTTTTCTAAAAACAATTTAATTACTTGGCAGTTTTTAATATAGGCTTATATTTTTTCTGTTTAGTGTCT
The DNA here is from genome assembly GCA_019973955.1 of Trichonephila inaurata madagascariensis. NCBI lineage: Eukaryota > Metazoa > Arthropoda > Arachnida > Araneae > Nephilidae > Trichonephila > Trichonephila inaurata. Next base: position 12,410 of record BMAV01005095.1, read on the forward strand.
GTTGTTTCTATTTTTTGCTAATTAAGACAGCCTTAATTCATGTTGCATTAGATTTATTTTTTACAGCGTTTTACAATTACTTGTTTATATAACAAACAAGTATGTTTTATCTGTATTACTATTGGTATAATTTGGAGACATATTAGCTAATAGATATTAATATGTGTATATATCAGTATATCAAATTAGTTTCAATGACTAGATGGCATTTTTGAAAATTAACCTTTGAAATCTGAAAGAAAATTTTTAATACTCTTTCAAAACCTTATACAACTGAATGTATTAAAAAATACTTTTTCAGTGGTGTGTGTGTATTTTTTTTAATGTTGGAAAACAATTGAAGAATAAGAATGGATATGGATTATTCAAACACATGAATTGTTCTAGATAGCTCATTAAAAAGAGAATGGCTACATGTTTTCGGCTATCGAAAATAAAATAAATTTTAATATGTGAATGTGTGTGAAAACTTGATATGTTCTACAGACAAAACAGCTTTTTCAATTTACTGTTAAGTTACCGAATATCGTTTCCAAAATGAAAAATAGATGACGTAATTAATTTTAAATCACCATGACATTCTAATTAATATCATATACACGGTCATTCATAATTCTCTCCAAGTTTTGGGAGCACTGTTGTAAAAAACTAAGATGAATACAGCAAAAATGAGCATATGAAAAATACAGAAAAATTTTAAGTTTTATTTATGTATTTTACAGGGTTTCCATATGAGAAATCTTGGTCACAGGGCGCGTCATCAATGCGATATTCCAGTTCCTGATTCACTCTACTCAACACGGTACTATCCACGCTATTAACAAGACTTGTCATCCGTGTCATCCGAAAACTTGTTCTTGTAGATAAGACCCATGTTTTCATATACCTTTGTTGTGTTAGGCAGTAGAACTGTAGTAAAGGACTAGAGTCCTTAACTAAAGTGGGTCAGGAACTGAACTATTGCATTAATATAAGCCGTATGACCAATGGTTTCAACATATAGAACACAAGTAAAATATATAAATAAAACTTAAAATTTTTCTGCATTATTTCATATGTTTTTTTTGTTATGTTCGTTTTAGTTTTCTTACTGCAGTGCTCCGAACGGATGGAATTATGAATCTGTATTTTATGCTATTTTTGGTATAAAATACACTCCCTCTTCACTGTTACTTATTCATATCAGTAAACTTAATTTATTTCTTACCAGAAACTTTTAACTTATTTTTATCAGAGCATTAACTTATTTTTTATCGGTAATTTTAATTTATTTAAACCTGTATTTGACATTCATAAATCTTTAAATTCCGAAAGTGGAATGGTAGAAAACAGTTGTACAAATATCGTTATTTTTTCTTTCGCCCTAGAATTCTAATTCGTAATATTTGAATACGCCTTATTCAAAGCAAATATTGAAAAACACTGAAATGATTCATTTTTTCCTCTGGAACAATAGAGTGTCTATATAAACAAAATTGATCTCATGAAATGTTAAAATGAGTTCTAATTTTAATTTATTTTTGTGTTTCCGAAATTTATTTTAAAATTACACTACAAATTACTAATACTTTTAAATATAGTTTCACATTTGGTTCTACTAGAGTTTTTTACATTATTTTGTTGAATACTGTAAAAGATTCAATGTATTTTATAAAAGTTTTTCAACTTTAAGTTGTGTATGATTCATCTTACGTATTATATGTAAACAATACTAATAAAGTGAAGTACTTATAAGACGTGCAAATACATTTGAAAGGGACAGCAGAATTCATATTTTTTTTTGAGCTGATGTTAAGTTGCCAGGATGTATCATTTTTTTTTCTCACTCAAATATTAATTAATAAGGAAACTAGACTTGGCTTTGGAAATAAGATTGTATGTCGAATATTTAAAATGAAATATTTAATCATGATGAACATATAAGAAAAACATATGCTTAAATAAAAGAGTTTATTCGAAATAGTACAAAATTTGAAGTGAAAAACATATAAATGAAATACAAAAAACACATTTTGTTCAAATTTGTACTTTATATTTCAAAATAACTTCATCGGCTTCAAAATGCATTATTGAAATTAAATATCAAATTAGGTTTAACTGTACTCGGTAAAAGTATGCAAGATCCTGATTTATACATTTAAAATTTTATGATAAAAATCTTTTGAATCTTTTTTTTTGTTTTGTTCTTCATGTCTTTGTAATTCAATTTGAAGTTGAAAGAATAGATTCTATGTTGATGACCCTCCAGTAGAACCTGTTGTTGAACCTCCTGTAGATCCTCCAGGGAACTTGTTGTTGAACCTCCTGTAGATCCTCCAGTAGAACCTGTTGTTGAGTCATCTGTTAAAATTTGTATACAGTTTGTTATTGAAATAAAAGTAGTTTACTTAATAATTAAAGCTTAAAAAACACACACACACTCACACATTCAAAATTAAATCTTACTCGTAAAAACAAAAAAATTAAAATGTTTGTCATGTGTAGAAAGTAATACTTGAATTACTTAAAGGAATTCAAGTATGTATCATCTGTATATTAAATCAGTTTTTTTTCTTAAAAACTGTTTCCAGCACTCTTTAGCTTAGATGCCTTTTTAAAATTTGATTTCACGATGACGGCCTACCTGAAGACTGAAATTTTAAAATACTGTACAAAATAAATTATAGGCTATAAACGTTCTTTTAAATATTTTCATATGTATTGAAATATAGCAATGAAAAATTCATTCCAATAATGCAATGAAAATTATCATGAATAGAGCTTGAGATCTTACAACTATACATTAAAACCTTGAATGGTGCTGAAAATACTTTAAGAAAGCTAATCTGATTAATTGAACAAAGATCTTTACGCTATACTGGACATTAAAATAGTAACACCAGATGAAAGTATTAAATAGACCTTGAAGTTTCATGAGCATAGAGCATGACAGAACATAAGGATGCTTAGCAACTCATCCCAACTACGCATGGTGCGGGCCAGAAGTAACTCTTGCGAGCAGTATATGAAGGAAGAACAGATGGCTAGATTTCATACTGAGCTCATATTTGCTCTTTATTTGCTTACATAGAAGATCTTAGGGATTAAAACACATGAAGTCTGTCAAAGAATCGAAACCAAATTGACTGTAATACTTGAAAGCTGACATTCAAAACGTAATCTATCTATATCCAAGCATGTAGTGATAGTTATTGCTGTTTATGATGGCTAAACTTAACTGATCTGTAGCAATTTTGTGCGCCTACGTCACTCGAAATTGTAACCACTTCATCCTTATGCTAGAAATAATTTTTAAAATGAATATTGTTTGGTTATCTATTGGCTTGTAAGCCTGCTTTGATCAACTGCAATGCATTGAAGAAATGCTTTAAGAAAACTAATAATTCTAGTCACCCTATTAGATTGCTTACACAAATTTTCAGAAAATGAAGGAAAAAAAAACTCCGAAAGCAACAGCACATAGCTTTTAAAATTGAAAGCACTGGAAATGTTTATTTATTATTAAAGTATGTCAAATGTCCCTGAAAAATTAGTTTTTTTCTTATAACAATTCGTTTCAAATACCAGATATTAAGAACCAGTTTCTTTCTGAAAGAGATTCAAGAAATAAACTTCAGTGCTCTTAAAAACATTTTCTGTATTTTTAATTGTTCTACCATTTATTTTTATCTGTGATGAAAAATGTAAAATTAACTGCCTTCTGAACACCACGTGGTGAAAAAAACTCATGAACAGGAGCCTAATAGCAAAAAACTAATGCAAGTTTTGCCTCCTTACCCCCTACATTTTTACAGAGTGTCTCATTTTGCTATCTTTTTACTGTATTCCTTTTGCAAATTGACTTTTGCTCTGTCAGTTGGTTTTTTGTGCATTGATTTATATATTGTTTTCATTTTCTCTCTTTTTCTCGGAAGATCTTGGTGTCTAAGAATTATGGGTGATCTCTCGAGGCTCCAGAATAAATAAATAATTTTTGAGTAAATTCTTGCTATTAGACGAGGGATGTGGCTTTTCTTGATTACTTTATGTATCGCAAATATCCCTAATGCTCATCAGATGAGCAGCAAATATAAGCACATATGTTAATGTGAATCATAGACAAAAAAGTGAACGGGCAATCCAATCCTGAAGAGCAGTTACTTCTCAAAACTAATGATTTTCTAGAAGATAAAAATATCTTATCAATTCTGGATTATTTTCAACGAAGAATGGATTATTATGGATTTGTTTGAAACTCTATGCGCGTCTTGTATTTAAAAAACGGAGCCAGGAGGGTACAAAATTTGTAGCAATATCAGATTCTGATTGAATAATCCGATCAATGCAAATATCCGCACTCTGATAACTTATAAAAATTACAATGATACTCAGATAAAAGTTTTTAGTTTTACGGTATCATGTACAATATAAATACATGTTATGCTAATCACAATGTAATTAGTATTAAATAATCTAAAATTCAGTATAAAGAGAATATAAAAAGGTAGTTCTTGCATTTCATTCAATTGCACTTTCAACAAAACTCTATACATCATTATATATATGATAGGTGTGATTTAATTCATTTCAATGAAGTTAAGTATCTTAACCATTTACATATTTCAATCTGTTACAAAAGTTAAATTTCAAATAAGTTCTGAGGTAGGCAATTAGTTCATAAAATATCACTTAAGTTAAAATTAAGATAAAACTCCTTGAGTGAAGTCATACTTTACACTAAATTTAATAGATATCAAAGGTCTCTGTTACTGTACCTGTACTTGCCGGTGTTGAGGTGTGTGGGTGCCTCCTGTGTCGATGCCTTCTGTGTTTCGACGCTGGCGTTGTTGATCCACTCGTGCTAGAAGCTGCTGTAGAAGATCCTCCTGTGCTAGAAGCTACTGTGGAAGATCCTCCTGTGCTAGAAGCTGCTGTGGAAGATCCTCCTGTGCTCGGGGCTGCTGTCGTTGAGCCTCCGGTACTTGACGCTGGAGTTGAAGATCCACCTGTGCTGGAATCTGCAGTGGAAGATCCTCCTGTGCTGGTTTCCCTGACGACGTGGAGATACCTCCTGTGCTAGAAGCTGCTGTGGAAGATCCTCCTGTGCTAGAAGCTGCTGTGGAAGATCCACCTGTGCTAGAAGCTACTGTGGAAGATCCTCCTGTGCTAGAAGCTGCTGTGGAAGATCCTCCTGTAGTCGATGCTGCTGTTGTTGAGCCTCCGGTACTTGACGCTGAGTTGTAGACCCTTTCTGTGCTGAAGCTGCGTGGAAGATCCTCCTGTGCTAGAAGCTGCTGTGGAAGATCCACCTGTGCTAGCTACTGTGTAATGATCCTCCTGTGCTAGAAGCTGCTGTGGAAGATCACTGCTGGGAAGCTCTGTGGAAGATCCTCCTGTGCTAGAAGCTGCTGTGGAAGATCCTCCTGTAGTCGATGCTGCTGTTGTTGAGCCTCCGGTACTTGATGCTGGAGTTGTAGATCCTCCTGTGCTAGAAGCTGCTGTGGAAGACCCTTTCTGTAGTCGATGCTGCTGTTGTTGAGCCTCCGGTACTTGATGCTGGAGTTGTAGATCCTCCTGTGCTAGAAGCTGCTGTGGAAGATCCTCCTGTAGTCGATGCTGCTGTGTTGAGCCTCCGGTACTTGATGCTGGAGTTGTAGATCCTCCTGTGCTAGAAGCTGCTGTGGAAGATCCTCCAGAGCTCGAGGCTGTGATCGAAGATCTACCTATTTGTAAGAAATATATATCATAGATACACTATAACCAACTGTCTACTATTTATAATCTTTAAACATATTGTCAATTGACAAGCATGAAATCGAGATTGAGGATACGAACTTGCAACTTCTGTACCTTGTCATGTAAAAATTTTGAAATCTGCTTATTTTAAGTTCGTAGAAACTGTTTAGAATTCCCTCAAATGAAGCAACTATACCCAGTGATAACACTTTTGGACTCAATTGTATCCATTCCTTGTTCAAAAACACTTCGCAAGTTAATTTTGCTTACTTAAATTAGATTTTAGTCTGCATGTTAGACGGATTTAAGTTTGGACGTTTAACATTGTTATTCTGGTAAAAAACATTAGCTTACATTTAGAGTTATAACAGAGTTATCTACTAAATTATCATAAAATTGGCAACATGGAATTTTGTAATGAACAGTGTCTTAAATTATTAACGTTGTCAGCTTATTTGATAAGACATCAGACAGGTATTTCACATGAATCTTCATTTTATCAGAATTAATACGAGGACGTGATAACCGTACACGGGAGCACGAGTATATCAAAAATCAAAACAAAAGATTATTTAAAAACATTATTAATTTACGGAAAGAAAGTAAAACAAAATACATTCTGACATAATAAAAAAACATTTACACTGATATAATACGATTATAAAAGTATCAGTACTGGATAATGTATTTGATAGTTAATTTAACAATACAAAGTTTAAGTACAAGTTTAATAATTACCATTGACTTTATGGGCATATCATGAAATTATATGCAAAATTTAATACTTTTCGTGATAATTTCTATTGTTTATGTGTAAAGTGGTATTATAGCTTTAGTGTCAAAGTATGCTATTATTAAATTCAATACATTATTATTACATGCAGTGGGGCGCGATGAAAACTACGATTGAAAATTGGGTCGCAAATATTGAAAGTTTGAGAAGCACTGAACAACATAACTTCTCCTTCAAGAGATGAGGCAATCATTCCTGGCTAGTATCGAATGGTTCAATAAACACTCAACAGATATAAATTTGCCATCATTTCAATTTAGGTCACATGAACTCAAAGTTGTCAAGCACATTTAGAATTCAAGATAAATGTTTTATTATCTGATACAACTTCTTCAAATCTGAGTAAACTGCGAAAATTTTGCAAAGATCCTGCTCTCTCCTACATATGAAGTTCCTACAATTTTTTTTTAATTTTGTTAAATTTTTCTGAAGTTGAAGTTGAAGTAGTTACTTTTTCTCCTTAAAGTTCATCCTAATTCACACGTAGCTGCTTTTGATAATACTTACTACAATAATTAAAACTCAAAAATGAAAACTTTTATCAATTTTTGTGTCTTACTCAGCATTATTAAAAGCTTTACTACTTATATCATGAAAGGATTCCAACGAACTTATCTTTTGATCTGCATATTTTTCAAACTTAAGTATTCCATTTTTCGGTATTCTGTGGTTGCATTATTTTAACATTTATGATATTTTAAAGGTTTAATAAATGTTTTGAAATTTTTAGTTGCTTGATATATTGGATCAATGTATGCGATTTTATATAATTAATGAAAATTCTGCAATTAGGACAATCTCTTCTTCATAACTAATTTACTCAGCATTATTAAAAGCTTTACTACTTATATTATGAAGAGATTCCAACGAACTTATCTTTTGATCTGCATATTTTTCAAACTTAAGTATTCCATTTTTCGGTATTCTGTGGTTGCATTATGTTAACATTTATATTTTAAAGGTTTAATAAATGTTTTGAAATTTTTATTTGCTTTATATGTTGGATAAATCGTATGCAAAACAAGATCTTTAAAATATGTTAATGAAACTAGATATTGTTCTGTATTCTTTCACATGTACTTTTTTGCTGTATTCGTCTTAGTATTTTTACTACAGCACTCAAACGCTTGAAAGGATTATGTAACAACCCTGTGTAATTTAAAAGGACTATCTAGAAGTAAATTACCTGTGCTAGAAGTTGAAGCTGATGAGGCTCCTGTGCTAGAAGCTGGAGTTGAAGAAGCTTCCGTACTAGAAGCTGGAGTTGACGAAGCTTCCGTACTAGAAGATGGGGTACTCGACGCTAAAATCAATGGATTAGTTTTCAATTACTTTAAGGCTGTCTTCGGTGTAGTTAAAGAACAGGACCCATATATATATATATATATTTGGGAAAATTTTTCCTGATAAAAAAGTATTCCAATATTAGAATTATATTCTAGCTTCGCTTTCGTATAGAAAGCAACAGATTTCATCATACTTCTCATTTTTATCCAAGTTGATTAATAAAATGGTATAAAATGTGTTTCGCCCTATTTCTCTGATAACGTAATAATAAATGAGATATCCCTTTATATAAAAAAAATAAAAAGTAATTATTAATAAATATTTTGAAATTTTAAAAACGCTATAATATAAAAGGTGTATGAACTACAGTGTCGTTAATTTTCACGATAACTGTGATCTTTTTTTTATAAAATGTGCTTCGTGTTTAGTTCAGGCTCGAACATTTGGCGACAAAGTTTTTAGCCAAACGTTTTACTTGATTATTTGAATATTGTAAATATTTGGGTTTTCTCAGGGGGATTAGTGATTTTTTCGATATTTTCATTAACGCACTCGTTGACTATATAAACAAAAATTACATGAATTCAATGGATATATAAAATCCCTTATTGTGGAACAACTTATAATTCTAATTTGTTGGGACAAATAATTAAACAATTGAATAAGTTATTGGAAAAAAATAGAGAATATAATATTTCCGATTTGAAGATAATAGTTCAAGAGAAAGATATTATTTTTATTTCAAATATATAAAAAGTTCCATTTAAAATGAAATGAGCAATTAAACTAGAATTAGCTTAGAAAATTAGTTTTCCAGTTATTGTCAATGACCAAACACATTTTATTAATTATACCTTACTAATAAATGGAAATTACTGTTAAATCTAATTTTAAACTGTATAATTGAAAGTGTAGAGAGAAAATAATAAAAGGATGTTTCAAAAGTACCGTTTTGTGGGAATGAACAATTTCTTTATTGATTTACTCTTCCTCAATGCTACTAAATTAACTATAACTAGAAATCTTTAATTCTTAACTAAAAGATTTTGGAGGTATTAATCGCTATAAAAACATTTCTTTATTATAAATATTATCTTCATAATTGGATTTTTTATATTAGTCAGCAATAATTTAAAGATAGCTAGTATATACATTAGTAAAAACCGAAATGAGACTTGGTAGTATTAGGTTGGGGAAAAAAAATCCATTATTTTTGCATGACATTCAAGACTTTATTTAACATATTTCTAATTGTCCTATTTGGGTCGAATATGCACTGTTTTGTTGTATAATTTGTTGCCATTTTAAAGATAGATTTATAATGCATCTCTCATACAAGCCTTGGCCTTTACTGGCAAAATATTCTAGTAATCGATTTTCACAATCTTCTCTTGATCCCAATTTCTTATCACTCAGAAACTTTTACAATGCGATAAAAAGGTGGTAATCGCTCGGTGCCAGGTCCGGACTATATAGTGGATGCATTAAAACTTCCCAACCAAGCTCCCAGAGTTTCTGATGAGTCACTACAGACGTGTATGGCCTAGCGTTGTCTTGATGGAACACAACACCGCTTCTGTTGGCCAATTCTGGCCGTTTCTGGCCAATCGCTAGCTTCAAACGGTCCAGTCATTGACAGTAAATATCTGAATATAGTGTTTGGTCATACAGAAGCAACTTATAATAAATTATTCCTTTACAGTCCCACCAAATACACCGTAGAACCTTCCAAGCCGTTAGTCCTGGTTTGGCGACCGTTTGAATTGCTTTACCGCGCTTTGACTACGATTGTTTTTGCACAATATTGTCGTATGTGACCCATTTCTTATCTCTAGTCACCATTCGTTTAAGAAATGTTCGATTTCGTTCCGTTTGGCCAAGGTTTAAAAGATGAAAATTCGATTAATCATGTTTTTTAGTCTTAATTTGTGTGGCACCCAACATCGAGCTTCTTTTTGAATCCAACTTTGCGCAAATGGTTTAAAACTGTTTTATGGTCGATCTTTAGCTCTTGGGTGATGCTACGAATTTTTCTAGTGTAAACAGTCTTCTTGACAACGAGCATAAATGTGAAATTGTTTGTTCGGTAATTCACGAGATATCGACACTACAGCCATCTACCAAAAAAAATAATAGATTTCTTTTCCCCAACCTAATATCATAACAAAAACAAATCTCTGCAAGTTTTTAATATTAAATAACTCATATACATGCAGGACGTTCCGAAACTCATTATTAAGCGGGCATGGGATGAAATGAGGAGGGAGGGGGTCATGTTAGTTAAGGGAAAAAGTAAAAACAAATTCCATATCACTCGGTTAAGTGATGACGAGCATAATTTTGAAAATGGGATAAATAGATACCCTTTATCCCATCATTAGATACTGTGACCCCAAATTTCACAATTTTACAGTGAATTTTCCCTAACGTTTCCTTCCATACCCGTATTATTAATCACGGTCAGAAGTTGGTCAAAAAAATTTGATCGCTTAGTTAAAACAAACACAGTTTGTTTGAGTTAGAGTTTGAGAAAATAACATCACTGATATGACCAAAACAATCCATTCTTCACGCCGTACCTGCTTTACGCTGAGTTTTAGGACCCCCTGCATATTATAAAATACGTACGATAGAATATTTCAGCATTCAACTGTAATAAAAGCAATCTTGATTTGTTTTAATATGAAATAAACTAAACAAATAAGCTATAATGTTAACAAAAAGGGAAATTTATTGGATAATTTTCATTACCTCCGGGTGGTGACATAGGTCCTGCACCATATGATGGCGGCGCCATATAAGGTTGTCCTCCATATGAATAATAAAATCGTTCTAAAAAGTCAATATAATTTAATTCTGTCCAAAGCCATATTTTCTACTTTTTTAAAATAATTTTTAATAAACAAAGTTATAAAGTAAACAGAATACGACTAATTTAAAATTCAAAAATTTAATTCTAATGTAACATTTGTAATTTTAATTTTGATTTTTTAAGGGTATCTTTTTATGAACTTTAAAAGGGCTCACAGGACTCTTAACAAATATTCGTGCACTCGAAAAGAACATCCTTCTTCAAACCAATGTAACTTAGCAATAAAACGAAACAATAATTTGAAATTTCTATCACAAGATAATCATATATAAATACATTATTTCTCAAAATTTCAGAGAATTTGAGAAGAAATTTAGAAAGTTATAAAGAAATAAATATTGGACAATTTTTCAAAAATATGAAAATTAGTATTTTACACAGCACAGGATTCTAAACTACAAAATTGATCAAAATTTACAAAATTAATTTTACGTCATATAAAAATGTTCACTTTTGAAATTATACACGCTTTTAGAAATTTAGAGAAAAAAAATTTTTTTAAATACAATTATAACGAAAACTTTTAGAATTTTTAGAGAAAAATTAGTTAAAATTCAAATAAAGAAGATTAAAAAGTTAAAGTCTATTAAAAAGTTTTTTGAAAATTGATGTATAAGTTATAAAGAGTCTTATTTTGAACACGTGTATAAAATTTTAAATTGATACCTTAAATAGTTTCTGAGAAATCTTTGCGGAAGCTAAAATTTTTTGTTTTGCGAAAAATAATGTTAAAAATAAGAAAGAGCAAGGATTTTCCATTTAAGTTTCACTACTTATTTCTCAATAACTTCGGAAGTTTTCATAGTATCAACACAATTTTGGTACCAAAATGATCAGAAATATTGAGGCTGTAACATATATTTTTTTTCAAAAAATTGAAAAATTTGCAATTTAAGAGGCCCTATGAGGCCTTAATCAAAGTCTGTAAGATTTAAAACTTGGTATAGTAATTTTCTCAAAATACTGTCTACTATTGCTGTCGCCAACCTGTAGAGCTTCGTAGACCATTCCAGTTACAGTCTTAAATTTAGAAGTTAAATACATTTATATAATAATAATATAATCAGGAAACATATTTTACTAATTCATATGAAACTGAAAATATATTATTAAGAATCTTCCCCTCTCGAAAACTGACAACTGCTCATATTCTCTCTGTTGGTGGGGTAATGGCATGTTTAGTTCAAAAGCCTTCCTCTGCAACAGTTTCAATAGACGCAAGCAATTCCAGCTTACCTGTCTTATAATCCAAAGGGAACGAAGTTCTACCCCTAGTAGGGGTGGCGAACCTTTACGGATCAACGTGCCTTTGTTTTCTAAAGAAATACTTAATGAGGTATAGGTGTGCCGTCAAATAAGTTTGATTTGTGATTATTGGGAAAATAATAAAAATAAATACTAACAAAGAAAATCTATTTATTTACTACGATAAATACGCTTTTACTGTACAGATGTAAATGTTTTAGTAAAACGTGTAATTCAATTTAAAGTAACAATGAAGTTCTGTTGCTGCAAATTAGATGAAAACTTAAATTAAGATTGTAAAATATTACTTTTAGCAGATTGCCTGCTGAATTGGAGTCATATGCCAATAGGTTTCTTAGGGAGTCTTTAATGATATTCATCTCTAAAAATAATGACTCACAAGCATAGGTAGATGGAAATATGGTTAAAATGGCATACGCCAGCTTCTCCAAATAGTTAAATGTGTCTGGAATCAAGTCCTTGCCACCCCGCGACCGATAACTCGTGTTTTCTCATAATACACACTTCATAGTGAACGTTATTTTAAACGGTGGAGTCCCCAAAATGTTGTGTCGCGTGCCATCGGTTCGCCATCCCCGCCCTATGGTATCATTAGGCGATGCTCAATCACGCTTAATTTCTAATCATTTACATTCTGCCTATCACATACCTTCATTTTAAGTTTCATAACAATCCCACTATTACTTCTTGATGTACACATTTTTATGGAAATGACTGTGTATATAGGGTGTGGCTATTAAATAAGGAGAATGGTGCTGTTACAGAAAAGGAAGCATGCGGCAAACGCTAGCGACAGACAGTTATTTCGCCGGAAGGCTTCTCTTTCGAATGCAGTGTCTCGTTTCTGTAAACAAATTCGTATAGCCGTAGAATTCATTTACATTTGAGTTAATTTTTACTTCACCGGAAAAACTATAAGTATAACAGTAGAGCAACGAACTGTTGTGAAATTTCACATAAACTTGGGGGGGACACAATTGAAATTTTTAATTTATTAAAAGAAGTGTATGAAAATGATGGTTTATTTAGTGCACATGTTTTGATTGGCTTAAGCGTTTTCGAAATAGCTGAAAAAACTTGTAGGTAAATTAGGAACTGATCACTTTTCAATGTCAAACATGGATGGTAAATAGCATCGGAAAAATCGGTAATCTGGTTCGATATGACAGTGGGGTGGTGTGATATCTATATGAACTAGTACCAACATCACTCGTAGACGATCGTTTTGGCGTGATCGGTTAAGTACTCGCGTTCGGAACGGAAGGTACCCAGAACGAACTTTCCTCCCTCAACAGATGGTTAAGTATTCGTGCGATTGTGCTGAGGGTGTTGTGGAGTTGACAAGGAATTCGTACAGCAAATTATACATAATGATTTTGACACCCATAAAGGTGTACGAAAATTATACAATTCTCATGTTTAAAAACAAGAAACTTGCAAAAATATTTTTTACTCTGACACTTTAAATGCCATTGAAAGTGACCTAAACTATTTGAAAAAACGTCTGACGGATAGTATGATTCTGAAACGAAGCACCAATTCATGTGTTAGATTATCCATTTTATTCTCTGAATCTTGCATCATGTAACTTTCATCTATTTCCTAAGGTGAAATCTGCATTAAAAGGAACAAGATTTGCGTCTGCTAAAGCTGTAAAAGAGAAATCGGCAAGCGTCTTATAGGAACTGACACAAGAAGATTTCCCTCACTGCTTCAAATAATAGGAAATTCGCACGGAGTACTGTAGGGATAGAGGAGAGTGGTATATTGAAGGTAGTAATAAGTAAATAAACATGAAATCAAAATAAATGATTTACAGCATCATTCTTCTCGTTATTTAATAGTCATACCTTGCATATTAAAGCCTTAATGATTAGCATTTAGTAAGAGCCTAATCCTAACCACGAGAAGCCTCAAAACCTAACCAATAATGACAAAGATACACTTTACTTATAGCTTTGAACTACAAGCAAACATGATCCAAATCTAACATAATTCCAAGATCTACAATCACATGACTTTTAATCTAACTAGCAAATTCTAATGATTAGTAATCAAAACCAATCTTTACACTTTCAACCTTATAACCTCCCCTTACAATTACAATTTCAACATCCCCTACGATCTCGTTCGATAAATTCTTTAAATAGCAATCCAAATTATGCATCAAGGTTTCTCTTCACGAAATTTGGTCCTCAAAATTAATAAAAAAAATTTATAAATACGATTTCTGTAGAGTTTAGTTGGAAAATGTGCATAACAAGCCCACTACAACTTAGTATTAGCCATTTTATTAAAAAAAAATAATTAAAGAATATGTACATTTTTAAAATAAAAATTAAAAAAAAGCCGGAAATGTGTTTCGTTAATTTGAAAATTCATTCATATGAAATTTAAAGAGTATAGTACTATTAAAGTCACATTTTTAATGCTTCTCCAACTTTACAGGAAAAAAAAATCTTAAAATGTTCATTTTTCAATTTATTTGCCTGATTTTCTGCATATACTGTGTATACTTTATCCCTTTTTTTTATTTATTTTATCTAAATAAATAAACTACTACTATTAGCCTACGGGCATCCTTGGTCAAGTTAATAGGTCGTTGGTCATCGTATAGAAGCTAGGCAAGTTATTCCCAGTGTGGCCTTATTGAATACTCTTTTGTCCCTTGTTTTGTTGAAATAGCTGTAGATTTGATGAAATATTAAATTCTTCGTAAACCTTGGTCAGAGCAAAGATCCCCTTTGTGCAAAGACACATGTCTAGAAGACTTGGTGCCATGGTTTAAAGGAAAGGTTGAATGTTTCAAAACCCTCTTTTGCCCCTTTGTTACGAGATTTTTTAAAAAATCGGGTTTCGGGGTAGCAGTTAAAACTTGGGAACCTCTTTTTTAAACCCAAATTTTTTCCAACAAGCCAGGGGTTCGACTGCATGCCCTTTAAAGTCTTAGATTTTAAACTACAACGAATAGTAACCATAACCTTTCCAAAAAACTTGTTTTGATAGAGAAATGATGGTATGCCCGGGGACGCGGTCCCCGGGTTCAAATGAAAATCAAAAGGAAACCCCCAAGTTTTAAATTTGAAAGGGAGAGGGAAACCAATTTAGGGACTTTTTTACAACTTTCAAACCAACCCTTTTTGGGAATTTTTTATTGGGAATCAAGGGGTTTAACCCCTTACTAAATTACTACTTTTCCCTTATTTTTTTCCAGTACGTCTTGCATAATTTAGTATTAAATTTTGATAATTCAGCTTTTCATTAGACGTTTTATCAACCTTTTAAATTTCTTCGCAGTTCGTTAATTTTTGTATTAGAGTGTTTTTGTGTCCAAATATCTAATGTATGCAAAATAGATTTTAAAAATATTTTAACTACATATACACTGTTATAAGGTATTTACACTGAGTAATTTCTATAAATCAAAGTTCGAACTTTAAACAAGTAGATTTTCGTCATCTTGTCAGCTGATATTGTATGTAATCCAAAAATACTTGGAGTCCAAGCCAAAACGTTTTTGTTTTAGTGAATATAATTAAAATTTTTAAAAAAGGGAAAAAAAAATTTTACCCCAAGCTTTCTAACCCCAAGCAAAAATTTTTCATCTATTTGAATGTTTGAATAAAATTGCTAAAAAATATATATTACCATGTACGTTGTTGCCATTGTTCAGTGGAAAAGTTTGTCTGAAGTAAAAATTGATCTTTCAAGAAAAAAAATTAAGTATGGTTAAAAAATTTAAAATAATAAAGGGAATTTAAAATTTAAAAAACTTTAAAAATTTTTTTTTATGAAAATAAACCCTTTTGTAATTAATACTATTCTTCCATTTTTTTAAAATCCTAAACACAACTTGAGACATATTTACAATTATTAGTTGTTTAAGAAAAAAATATCACTGGAAAAAAATCAAAAAGTTGTTTGGGGAATTTTTTATTTAAAAAGATATTAACCCTGACTTATTTTTTATTAACAGAAGGGAAAGGGAAAAAACTTATGACAAAGGAAAAAGTGAAATTTTTTAATAGGGAAAACCACAAAAGTTAATAAATTTTTTTTTAAAAACCTCCCTATGAAAGCAAATTTGAACGTTTTATTATTCACGTGGGTTTTAATTTTCATCAATTTTTAAAAAACACCCAGAAATATCAAATTTGCAAGGTTTGTTCAAAAAGTTTTCGACCTTTCCAGTACACAATAGAGATTCTAGGCTGAAGCCACTGTGCACAGTGGAAGGGGACAACTTAAGGCACAGACTTTAATTTCCCCCCATCATTCCAATGTACTAGTCGTTTCTTGCAAACAGTAGAGTGAGATGCTGTTATAGGTGACAGTTTTTCTCGAAGATGACTGAATGACTTGCGAAAAGATATTACATCACATTTCGTCAAAATCAACAGTTTTTAACATTCAGCAAATGTTAGAAGATGATGCTATGGAAATCATTTAAATTAAGTAATGGTTTAACCGATTCAAAAATGGCCGCACGTTTGTAGAAAGTGACCAGAGTTCTAAGAGGTACCAAACCGCTCAAATGTTTGCTGTTGTTGGAAAGAAGGAAAATCTGATAAAGAAAGATATTTTTGTTTGAACGTTTGAGAGATTGCTGAATAAGTTGAGATCAGTACAGATTCTACACAAGCAATTTTGTGTGTTTATGCGCAGAGTGGCTACGAAATTCGCACTCATGCTTCTATTGGTGGAACAGAAAGAACTTCTTGCAGTTGCACTGAACCTATTGCACACTATCAACGTGGAACCTGGCTCCTTACGACTTATGGCTGTTCCCAAAAATGAAAATGCATCGAAAGAATCGCGTTTTTGGGGGATATGAGATAATGCAGAACGGACGCCGGAGTTGAACAACATTCCAAAAGAAGGCTTTTAGAAGTCTTTTTGACAGTAGAAGACATGCTGGGCTAAGTGTGTAATGGAACAAGGTTGCTGCGAATTTTGTTAGGATTCTAATTCCGTAAAAAAACTAAGATATTTTTTCTCGCTAAAAGCAGTATACTTTTTGAACAGACCTTGCAATTCAAAAAGAAACAGAATGAACTCTAATATATTGATGTTCCAGTAATAAGGAGCAATAATTTCTTATAAAATCGAGTTTGAATAAAGAAAATTATTCATAAATTTCCTTTATGTCATTCCTCCTAAAGTTCATTAACTAACTAAGATTAATAAACATTTTATTTCACAAATACTTAAATTATTTCTGAATAACTGAACATAAAGTACCTAAATTTTTGTTGGAAACTAACTAAAAAAATATTTTATATTGCAAAATATGTTTTATATAAAAATGGATTCGTGTACCTATATGTATATTTTTAATAGGTTTAATAAGTACCTATATAATTTCATTTCCCAAACGAATTTTACTCTTCAAAATAAATGCATGTTTTACTCATATAACAATTCTTGTTCACAAAAATTTAATAACTATTTAATTTAAAATGGATATATTTATTATTTATCATGCGAGGCCATATTAATAAATTATTAGTTTAAGCAACCCAGGTTAGGTATTCGTAAATCGCATCATGGCCAATGTCAATAAATAAAATTATCTCGATTAATTAATTGTTAATAACTACAAAATCTATTAAATACTCATTTCGTTTAAGATACAGTTAAATTTATTGATACATAAGTAAAAATTAGGTTTACAAAAAAAATAATGAAAGAAAACTTAGCTTTGAAGGGAGGAGTACATGGTCACCTTGGCAGTCCCAGTTGGGGTGTGGAGTACACTACGATTTGTTACGTCTGAGTGCTGGAATTTTGGGAGAGAGCCTTTAAAATTCGGATGCGCTCTATTTTATTCGCAATCCCATCACGCCGAAATCCTGGAGCCGGACTAGTTACTGTCCTTTGAATTGCGTATCTAATTGGACAATCCCCTTCGAGCAATGCTACAAGTCATGAAATTTATGCGTTCACTGAACTCAGAAAAGCGCGAGAATCCCTTGGCACTCCCCACCGAAGGAATTTCACCACATTCGGTCAAGGGGGACTCGTATCGAAATTGCTGTAAAGTAAGTGACCCTTTCCAGCCTCCCATCATTTATAAAAATAATTCGTATCGTTTTCACCTTGGAGATTTCTCTATAACAAATTTTCTTTGATCCACACAAGTTTCTTCTGCATGAAATTACGAATACGTTCGAATAATAAGTAACTATTATATCCATTTATGTATCTAAATATTTAAAATGAATAAAATAATGAACCCACTCTACAGTAAAAAGTCTTAAGATAAGCAAACTTTTGCAATTAATATCCGATTAAATTGACTATTTAAAGAGAGTGTACTTCATTATCAAAAACTGTCCCTCATATTAAAACAGATTATCAGAAAGAAAATAAAATGGAAAATCCAGACAAGAACAAGTTTACCCAGACGCATTATAAACCCGTTAGAACACGTTTAACCTGTTGACTGCCAATTACGAGGTTTCTCGTAGTAAGCTAGTATACTAAAACTGCCGGCTGCGAGATCTCTAGTAGGGTGTGCTAAAATTTTAGATTGATTACGTATGTTCATTTGAGTTAGGAATTATTAGAAAGGAGGAATGAAAAATTTATATGGAATGAAAAACATATTAAATATAAATTTTTATTATTTATTATATTTTTATTTTTATTATTAATTATAACTTAGGCGAAGAATTAAATTATAACATACTAATTATTTATATATGAATGCATTCCAAAAATTAAAAAAAATATATTTCTTATTATCCTGTATATGATGAGCTTTGGGTTGGTGATACACACTGGGCAAAAATATCTAACGACCTTACGATTTTTTTGCTTTGTACACATTCGACATAGTTTTGTAGGTATCATTTTTTTCTGTGAGAGAAAGATGTTCTAAGTAATGAAAATCAGTTGTATTTGTATTATAATTTTTCTGCTTTCTCCAGCATTGCTGCCGTCGCCATCAAATAAATGCACATTAACTGATTCCCTTCTTGATTTGTTTGGTTATAGAAAATCTATGCACACAATCTGCAGGAAGATTTCGAAGTAGGTTTAAGTGATTTTTTTGTACCAATGGATGGTTTTCCGAGATCTGTTAGTTATTACTTATCAGTCCATTTTGTTATTACTTTACAACTCTTTATAACTACATTTTCTTTATAGGTTTTTCCCAGTGAGGTTCATTACAAATCTGTATGAAAGTCTGACTTAATATTACACATCTGACTGTTACTAGATGAAATTAGATGACGAGCTGTGACGGGGCTTTATCGCGCTTTCTCACTAATCTTCTTGGGGAATCTTTGGGGCCAGAATTTAGTTAGTTCAATCCAATCCTCTCAAGAAGAAACCAACCGCGATATGCAGATTAGTTAATAGATATATTTATATTGGAGCTTTAGAATTCGCGTGTTAGTGATGTAAGAGTAATATAGGAGTAAGATAGCTGTAGAAGAGATGAATAGTGGAAGAATAGAATAGACAGAAAGCTGTGATGCTGATCGCCATGAGCTACTGGTAAGATATTTAATATAGAAGTGTATTGAAAGAACGGAAATTAGCATGTTAAGGGATAAAGATTCTTTGGATAATTTCTCATAAAAATAGTGAATAGGATTTCAGGCACTATTTACTTAGAATTCGAATTATGCATTATCAATCCTGATTGAATCCCTATAGTAAAACTTGTGTTGTGTTGATCAATATCTTTAGACCATCGTTTCTCAAACTGTGGGGCACCCCCCTTGGGAGGCGGGACAAATCTAGAAAGGGGGCACGAGCATATTGAAAAGTCGAGAACAAAAGATTATTTAAAGAAAATTACTAATTTACTGAAAGTAAGCAAACAAAATACATTCTGACATAATAAAAAATAAAATACACATTTACACTGATATATTACACTTATAAATATATCAGTGCCACACAATGTATTTTATAATTAATTTAACAATACTAAGTTAAAAGCAAGTTTATTAATTACAAGTGACTCCATGGGCTTCTCAGTATGTCATATATATAATTTAAAACAAAAATTAACCCTTATCTGGATAATTTTTGTACGGTTTATAATTAAACCTTGACTGCCGATCAAAAATTTCACAATTTGCTTCCAAATGCCAAATGTTTTGCACGTAGGCACGCGTATGTGATGTATTGGGAAAAATAAGAAAGCAAATAAAGAAGCAAAAATAATCTGGAATAAGTAAATCCACCGCAAAAATTGTCAAGGTCCTTTTATTGTATTCCAAAGTCTTCGGAATAATTTTTACGGATAGCAGTGCACAGAAAAGATCTTAGTTCAGAAAGTCGTATATATACGTCTGGGGAAATAAATGCTTTAGCTTAGTGAGACGTTTATATACTCCGGGGGCACTTAAGAGGGTAAATTTGTATTGTAACTTTAGCCATAAAGTATAATATTATTGAGTTCAGTACATTGTTATTGTTGAGGAGGGGCAATAAAAAATTATGATTTTGGGGGTGCAAAATTTAAAACTTTGGTTTCCTTTAGAAAAATAAATTTGATTTATTATGGCAAATTTGGGGGAAATTTTTCCTTCACAAATCTGGCCACGGGGATGAAGGTAAACCGGGGTACCCAAACTTTGAAAAATCAAACAAAATAAAAAAAAGATATTTGATATGAATATCTTTTTAAAAAAAACCAGAAGATAACCCCCGTAAAGATCATACAGGAATCATTCAAGCGAAGCTAAAAAGTCTTCCCAAAGAGTTTTTTTTAATTTAAAATTTCAAATTCCATTACAATATTATACATAACTTTAACTTTTTTTTAAAAATGACAAAATCTTGTACACTGAAAAATAAAAAAAAATTATAAAGTCCAACCTACTTAGATCAAAAAGGAAAAATTTTTTATTTTAGCTACTTTTTTTTAAAAGGACAATTAACAAAAATATGGAAAGGGACAGAATCACAACATTAAGTGGTAATTAATTTTTATTAATTATCATTAAAGTATTTTGTCATCAAAACAATCGTGTTTATAAATTTCAGTTCAACTGAATATTTTAACACGTGAGAAAAACCTTTTTCAAGTTTTACACAAGTTGCCTTTGGTGCTAAGTTCCCAAAAAATGATGCCAACGTGGTTGTATTTGTAAATTTTTAAATAATTAGTTTTAATCAATTAATTTTTTTAATTATTTTTTGCTTTTCATCCAATATAAATTTCAGTTCAACGAATACTTTAACACGTGAAAAAAAACCCTTTTCAAGTTTTGAACAAGTTGCAAAAAGAGCCGCAAGTCCCCAAAAAATATGCCAACATAGATGTATTTGGGAATTTTTAAATTATTTTCAATCAATTAATTTTTATTTTTTAATTATTGTATTGTCACCCAAAAAAAACCATAAAAAATTTTCCCAACTCAGTTGAGGCCTTTAAAATGTATTTTTTAACGATTGAAAATTCCACCAAGATAATTAAATAAATAAATATAGAGAGATTGTGAGCTAATAGTAGGAATCGAAAAAGAAACACAAAATTCAATATCAACTAAAACTTTTGAGGACACTATTTGAGAATGAAGGATTCTCCCCTCACCCCAAAAAACATAAAATTTTTTTTTTAAATTTTTTTCTTTTTTTGGGGTTTTTTAAAAATTTAGTGACCCTTTTTTTTTAAAAATTAAATTTTGAAAATTTTTTTAAAACTTTAAAAATTTTAAATTTTAACAATTTAAAATTTGGTTTTTTTAAAAAAAAAATGATTAAACCAAAAAAGGTTAAAAAACCCCCCATGGGCAATTTTTTAGGGGTTCCCCCTTTTTTGAAGATATAAAACGAAATAAAATTTAAAAGTAAAAAAGGGAAACCAAAATTTTATTTTAAAAATTTTTTTTTAAAAAAGTTTAATTTATTTTTTTAAAAAAACCCCCTTTTTTTTTAAATTTGAAAAAAAATTTTTAAAATTTAGAATTTAATGAAAAAAGGGAAGAATTTTTATTCAAAAAAAAAATTTTTCCATTAAGTAAATTTTTTTTTTACAATTAATTTTTAAATTTTTTTTTCAAAAAAAGTATATTTCATTTTGTAAAGTTTTCAAAAATAAAGGGAATTTAAAAAAAAATTTAAAAAAGTTTATTCAAAAATTTCTGTCTTTTTGGGGTTTTCCCTTTTTTTTTTTTGTTTATTTTTTTCCCGTGCGGTGAATGAATTTCAACAACTTTGGCGTCACTGTAAAGTTTTCACCGCCTTTTGGCATTTCAAGACAATCTGTGCTTTTGTTTAAAGTATCCAAAAATAAATTTTTCCCGGTTGCTTTCCCCAAACCCCGACCGGTTTTGATTCAAACGGCCTTGGTGACTTTCCAAAATTTTGATAATTACAAAGCAAAAGGGGAACCCGGGATTTTAAGGGATAAAAATATATGAAAACCCAAATTTTTCCCCAAAAAAATTTGGGAAAAACTTTTTCTTAAAATACAAATTCCCGGAAAAGGTTTAAAAATTTCCCCCAAAACAGTTTAGATCATATTTGATTTATTGTGACTTTAAAACAATTTAATTATATTGATCTTCTTTGGGAAAAAAATCACTTTTTAAATGCTCCCCAAAATAAAAAAACAATTGAAATTAAAATTCCCCCAAGGACGAAAGCATTTTGAACAAATTTTTCATTGGGGGAAAATTTGAGCGTTTTTGGATTACGATAAGTAAAGAAAAATGTGTGCTTTTGGGAAAACCCTTCTTCCGTTTCAACGAGAAAAAAAAATTTTTTTAAAAATGTTTGAGGGAAAATTTTAATTATTTATTTTAGGGGTTTATCCTTTCTCAAAACGAAAAATTTTTGACATATATTTTTTCGGACATGTGGCCCCCCTTTCCATCGCATAATTTTTTTTTCTGTAGTATGTCGACGAAGGTGTTTGTTATATATAAGTATTTATAAAATTATTAAATTTTCGAATATTTTTGTATGGTTCCTTTTTATCTATCTACCACACAAAAACAGGTTTTACTGTAGTTCGTTTAAGCAAACATCGAATGTTAAAATTCCTGTTTTAAAATAAAACTTATAGATTGCTATTATATGGGCAATTATAAAGATTTAAAATTCTGTGTTTCATTTAATTGGTTACCCCCTTTTTGTAAAGAAAAAAAATTTTTATGGTTTTTCTTTTTTTAAAAAGTTATAAAAAATTTTCTTTTCCCCAAAATTTCTTTTTTTAAAAATTTCAAATGAAATAAAAAAAATGAAACTTTACTTGGATAGTTATTGTAATAAGAAAAAAATTCCACCGGGGAAAAAAAAAGAAAAATTTTTTTAGAAAAGAAAAAATTTTTGAATTCATTTTTTTTAAATAATAACAGTAAAAAATTTACTTTTTTTCTTCCCAAAAATCGGACACAGAAATTGCAAGTGAGTAGATTTTTTACAAAGGAAAATTTTAAATTTCAAATTTGAACTTAAAAACAAAACCCAAATTTAAAAATGGGAACTGTTTTATTGTGTGATAGGAATACCCACCAGGAAAAAATTAAAAAAATTTTTATAACATTTTTTTATTGTAATAGAAAACACTTTTCTTACCTAAGTAAGCCCTGAATATAAGAATTAAAAAAAAAGCCCAAAATTTTTTGGGGGTAAGTAAAAATTTAAAATTTTAAAACTTATTTTTATGTATTTTTAATTGCTTTAATATATTTTTAAAGTAAAAAAGTAAAAAATAGCAATAATATCTTCACAAAATAAAATTACAACTTCCTGTTTAAAAATTATTTCTGAATTAGAAGTTTCAAAATTAAAAACCCAAAGGAAAACCCCCTTTTGGGTTGTTATTGTAATTTGGAAATTTTTTCCCCCTTTGGGGTTTTACATTTAAAAAAAACCCAAAATTTCAATAAAAAAAACAAAAAAAAAACAACTTCCCGTTTTAAAATTACTAAATTAAAATTTTAAAAAAACAATGTGAAAACTTACTTGGGGTTGTTTTGTAAAAAGGGAAATTTTCCCCCTTTTAAAAGAAAATACATTTAAAAAAGAAATTTTCAATACCACAAAATTTAAAAATATATTTTTATTTCTTTTATATTACCCTATTAAGAATTATAATGTTTCCAATTATACCTAATTATTATAAGAGGCTTTTTTTATACTACAGACATATTTTTTTGGGGGCAATTTTCTTCAGGTATAGTCATGGTTTTGACAAAAGCCCCGGGTCGGGGTTTCCTAAAAAAAATTTTTCCGTTTTCCCTGCCAACCTTTTCTCCATACCAATTTTAATCGTTTTTCCAAAAAACCCTTCAATGCTTGGAATAAACCCCTTTCCCAAAAAGGGTCGTTTTAAAAAACCAAAGCACAAAAATTTTCATTTTAACGGGAATTTTTCACGATTTTCATCAAATTTGGGGTACACTTTTTTTCCTTTTTTGATTCTTTCTTTTGTTAAGAGGAAATGATTTTTGGGGGGTGGTTTAAAAACTTTTTTCCAATAATTTTTCCATATAAAATTGGGAAAGTATTCTTTAAAAATTGGGTTCCCCCCCAAAACTCTACTGATAGTAAGTGAATTAATTTGGGTTTCTTGGAGAAAATTTTTTTTTTTTTGCGGGGTAAAAAATTTTTATCCCTGAATCCCTTTTGGGGCTTTTTGTACACCTTGATGAAGCCAATTCATACCGTTAAATTTTTCCCCCCTTTGGGGCAATAGAAAATTGATCTTTTTTTTTTACCGTCACTTTTGTTCCCGTTTGAACCCCCCTCTTTATATAACCCGATAATGTTAAAAATTAAAATTTGTGTTTTTTTAAAAAAATTCCCGTTATATATAATTTGAAATTTTTCATAAAAATTAAAAAACACCCTTTTTCTTTTGGAAAGGTTTTTTGCCAATTTTGAAATTTAATAAATGAAATAACAAACATTGCGAAATTTGACCCAAATTTTTTGCATTTAAAATTTTTTGGGATTTCCTTTAGTTTTTTCAAAAAACTCATTTTAGTAAATGAGAAAGGGTGACTTTTTTTAATTTTGGGAAAATTTTAAAAATATAACAGGCAAATACATTTTAAAACTATTTTTCATTTTTTAAAAAAATTGATTTTAATGTATACAGTGGGGCTTCTAAATCCTAGGGAAAAAAAAAACTAAAAGGGGGGTCGATTTTTTCAATAAAATAAACTCCCTTTTTTTTTACCAGGGGGGGTTAACTTTTTAAAAAAAAAAAACAAAGGGGTTTTTAGTTTACATTTTTTGGGGCCCTTAAATAAAGGGGTCCCAGTTTCAATTTTTTTGGAAAAAAGGTTTGGGGGGTTTTAATTATCCCCCAGATTAGAGTAAGGTTTTGGGTTTTAAAAATTTTTAAAAATTTGAAAATGTTTGGGGCGGGCTCCCCCGTTTTTTTTTAAATAATCTCTGGGCCCCTTTTACGTTTAATTTTCAACCCTTTCCCAACCCCAAAAACCAGGAAAAACGAAATGCGAAATTTTAAAAGCAAAAAAAGATAGCTTTTAAAAGAACAAAATTTCCCGTAAGCATGATGGCTTGAAAATGTTATGTTTAAAGGGGATACAAGCGGGGAATTGAAAGTTTTTTGTAAAATTTCCTATAAAACCCAATTTCCAACAAAGGGGCATCCCTTGCAATACCCTTCCCATTTTAAAGATTTTAAATTGGGTTTTTAAAAAAGGTAGGGTTTTTTATTTGATATTAAGACTTGTAATATTAATTGGGAGAGGGGATAATATAATTTTTTAGGGGAAAAATGATTTTAAATTTTTTGATTCGGTTTAACTGTCGTTTTTTGTTTTTGGTTCATTATAGATTCTCACCAGTTAAATTTATCTAAATTGTTAGACGTTTAAGTTATATTATTAATAAAGTCATATTAAGAATTTAAAATGTCTATTTATTCCGAGAATCCCACACTTCTTGCTTACGCTGACAGTCAAAGATATGGTCACAAAGGGGGCCATATCACATTGGCGCCCAACCAAATTTAATTTATATGACCCCGGGGTAGTAAGCTCGAAAGGGTTTGGTATTTTACCAGAAGTGTGCTTTTCCGGGTCGGAAAATGTGACCGAATCTTTGGAAGCCATTGACAATCAAATAAATTACTAGAAATACCTAGCGATTTAGCATGTGCTTATTTGAAAGGTCATCTCCGAGGAAGGACCCGAGATTGGTATCAGATATTCGGATCGTTTAGTGCGGGATACCCCCACAGATTTCGTGCAGCTAAAAGCAGAATTATCGCATTCCCCGCCATAAGAAATAAGAAGATTTGGGGACGTGGTTTTATGCCTCTCAGCAGGGAAGGAATCAGGAGCCAATGGATTTTGTTTACGATTTATTAAAATTACACCAAAAATTGGAACTAGGGATGTCGTAAGCAGACATGATAGATCACATTCTTGTTAGACTCGAACCACAATTTCAGGACTATGTGGAGGTCTGAAATTCACAAAACAAGGTACAACTTTTGGAAATCTTAGCTAAATTTGAAGAGAGGTATTCTTGCAAAACAACGCAGAGTTCGCAGAATAGTGATAATGTGGAAATTCGGGGTCGAAATGAGCATAGGATGTCTAATGTTGATGATAATCGCAGAAATTGGAGAAATTCAGAAGTTGGGCGTAGACCAAATAATGGCAGAAATTATTATAGGGGTAATATTATAGGAGAATGGCCGTCTAGGAAAACAATGGTCAGATAGTAGGAATAGATTTCAGAACGATGACCGCAGATTCAAAGAAACGGGATACCAATTTAGAAAGGGAGATCGAAATGATGATTTTAACAGAGGGGACTGCAGAAATAGGGGTTAGAGTGAGAATTTCAGTCGAGGCGATAGGATGCAAAGGGGACGATTGAATGTTTTGAAAGTTAATGAGTTTCAAAGTAATCAAAAGAACTCGGCAGTGGATATACCGATTAAACTTTCTGCGATATGTATGTCTCCAGTGGAACTTCCATATGTTCCTATTTTATTAAATGAAACATTTTGAAAGCGTTATGGGACACTGGAGTGGAGAAATCATTTATATCTGAGGAAATATATAAAAAATTTTTTTTTTATAAACAAGTAAAAAAAATATGATCAGGTGATCACAGACGGGGAGCAAAATGTCAAAATATAGGAATTGTAGAATTAAATATTCGAATTAGGGAGTTTGAAAAACCTTGGTTGTTTCATGTGTTGACAGATTTGGAATACCCATGTATTCTTGGGGTAGATTTCATAAGTGGATCAAAAATTGTTTTAGACTTTGATCGAAAATCGTTAAAGATTCCCGATTCGCAAATAGATAAGGTGGTTAAAACAATTGAGGAAATGTAGAAATAGATCTGTCTAAGACAAAGTTGGAGAATAAGCAAAAACAGAAGTTACAAAATTTGTTTAGTAGTTTTAAGGGATTATTCTCAGACAAACCAGGTCTTACTCATGTTTTATACCATGAAATTGATACGGGAGATAGTCCACCGGTTGTTTCCAGGCCGTACAGGTATGATCGGCAAAAGCAAGTGATACTTGAATTCCATATAGAGAAAATGTCGCAAGAAGGAACCATAGTTCCAATTCAATCCCCGTACGCGTCACCTGTTGTGTTATGTAAAAAAAATAATGGGTTACCACCGGATAATCCGGAAGCATATAGATTTGCGGTTGATTATAGAAAACTGAATTCGGTCACGAAGATTCCACGCTATCCCTTACCGTTAATAGATGATTTAATAACGAATATCCCCTATACGACAATAATGTCATCTCTTGATCTAAGAAGTAGGTACTTTCAAATGGCAGTAAACCCCAGTGATATTGTTAAGACCGCGTTCGTAGTAAAAAGTAAAAAGTGGCACCTACGCATTTCGGCGTATGCCATTTGGCTTATCAGGGGCGGCTCCCAATTTTCAGAAGGCGATAGAGATCATATTGAAACCGGTGATAGGGAGGTTTGTGAATGTTTATATGGACGATGTAATTATCTCGTCTCCATCATTCACTCAGCATGTTGAGCATTTAAGGGAGGTTTTTACGTTATTGCAAGATGCAGGATTGTGAAGTTAAATAAAGAAAAATGTAGATTTGGTTGTGATGAATTAAAGTATTTAGGATTGATTATTAGTAAGGAAGGAATCAAAACGGATGAGACAAAGGTTCGAGCCATACTTGAGATGAAACCACCGCGTAATTCAAAGGAGGTATCCAAGTTTTTGGGTAAGTCCCAGTGGTACGCGAAATTTATTAAAAATTATGCTGATCTTTGTGAACCCCTTTATAATCTTAAACGAAAATTAAAAAAATTCGTCTGGTCCATTGAGGCGCAGAAGGCCTTCGACGCGGTCATAACAAAGGCGCCAGTTTTAAAATTGCCGGATTTCAAAAAGTCTTTCGAGTTATTTACAGATGCAAGTTCAAAAGGTGTGGGAGCGGTTCTAAATCAAGAGCAGAGACCAATTGTATTTGCTTCGCGTATTCTGAGCAACGCTGAGAGAAATTATACGGTAATCGAGAGAGAATGTTTAGCAGTAGTGTGGGCACTGAATAAATTCAGAACATATTTAGGATCACTGCCGATGAAAGTTATTACTGATTACGCTGCTTTAACACGTTTAACTCATGGAAAAATTTGTCGAGTAGGATGATCAGATGGGCACTCAAATTAGCAGAATTTAATATAGAAATGATGTATATATATCCGCGAAAATGATCTCTATAAATGATGCTATCTTGGCTCTATTGCCAAAATTTCGTACACGCCTCCATTAAATGATCATTATAATATAATGAACAGTGTTGCATGCTAATAATACAATTTTAGCATAAAATAAATACAACAGAGAGTAATATTAACGTATTACATATCCATATATAAATTATTTACACTATTTTAAGAACTAATTACACAAAATTCGTTACAGTATTTTCCAATTATGAAGCCAAATTCAGATTTTCATATAAAATTTAAAAAATACTCTTACTAATTATGCAAAGTTTATAAAACTAATACAACCTCTGTTGGGATAACTGTAATGATATTGGTAGGGTCCAATGTTTTCATTTATATTGTATCCTCCTAAAAGAAAAGCACATTTTTTACAGACCTTGAAAATTCTCATTTAAAAATATTAGTCAATTTTGAAAATTTTATTAGATGAAAAGAATTGCTATGTCTCTTACCTCCAGGATAAAATGTTCCCTTAAAGCTTTCATGGAATTCGTAACCTTAAATAAAAAAAACACAAATTTTGAGTATATTTAATTGCATAAATTAGCTTATTTAAACATAATTTTTACCATACGAATCAAATACAGACACAAATGCAATTCAGTCATTAATAAAATGTTAAGAATAAATTTAAAAATTTAAATTGTAAAATGTATTACTCACATAACTTAAATTAAAAAAATATGTGAAAGTATTATGTAATATTATTTCGAATCTCTACGTATTTATGGGGTAAGTTATTTGAAAATATAATAAGAGACGGAAAATTCTCCAGTAATCAGCCATAGGTAATTCTTAAATATTTTCTTATCTTATTTTAATATGTTTTTGCTCTTAACCCGCGATCACTCGCGCGGGGTGTTCTCTACACCCCAGCAACAAGAAAATCCTCCAAGATTTCTAAAAAGAATGTGCAGAACCACGATTTTTTCTGTAGCTGCACATTTTAGGTCATTGAACCTTCAGGCGTGATGCAATCCCTCTTTAAGGAACGGTTGGAATGTAATGACCTTGAAAGAAGTTTATCTGGAGGCTGAGAATTCCCGCGAAGTTGAGCATTTGTATACAGTCTGCTCTGAAAGTTTGGAAAATGATTAAAATATTATTTTTCTACTTTCTACTATCATTATCTCATTAATTATAAAGTATATTTATTACTGGCATATACGTTTTATACTGGTTTATGAAAAAATATAAAATTATGTGTTTTAAAATGAAAATTTTCTATGTTTAGTTTACATTAATGTTAGTCTCATTTGAGTGCAATAAATTAAATAATTTTATTTGTATAATACAAAACACATCTTGTACTTTATAAATATGTATCATAATGACTTAATTTTTATTTTTATAATTAAATACACGCGTTAAAAGTTTGGGGTGTTCTCTACACCCCGCGAGTAACGAAGGTAGCAAAAACAGGCGCGAGTGACCGCAAGTTAATAACACTTAATCTATTACACAATTTATGAAGGGTTCTACCAGCGGTCCGTCAACTAATACTCTTGGGACAGTTATTCTTTAACTGTAATTTGAGCTTAAAACCGCTTTCCGTAGAGATGTTTTGCTTTTATGTTAATGTAAGTGCTATTTACACCCTAGCAAGGGGTGTGTTAAAGTTAATCGGGAATAGTCAGTCATTAAGCGTTGGTAGTGTGTCGTTTGTTGTCTAATTATCATTCGAGCTATATATATAAAATGCCGTTCAGAGAAATGGAAATAATAGATAAAAGCTGATTTGAAAGGAACTGAAGCGATTTTGGACAGAACTGGCAAGTGATTCATAAGTGGATAAAGAGACAAGTGTGCTTTGAATAATCTTATAAGTTAGATTAAGAAATTAAGTAGTATTGCTCTAAAAGTTATTAGAAACTTTAAGTAATCATAAATTGATTAGTCTGAATTAAAAGTATTTATTTTTATGATCAATGACCCAAATCCCACTGGCAACTTTCGAGTTGCGACTAATTTTAATATCAATTAAAAGTATTGCAAAAAGTAATAGTTTTGATGAATATTTATTACGAACTAGAGTACTCGTTCACCTTTCGCTCGAGTGAATTTCAAACACAAAATGCATCAATCACTTACACTAATTTTAAGAAATTTTTAATCATTGCTTGGGTTGAATCATCAGAAAAAAAGACAACATTGCCAAGTATTTAGAATGAATTTTTTAATTGATTGATCTCTTTTAATATTCCTCCAGGTAACTTTCAGTGAAATTTTTAAAAAAATACATTTCATTCGAAAAAAGAATCGCAATTATGTTACAATCAACTAAAGAAAAGATTGATCAACACAGACGATAACATCATGTCACAAAGTAATGCAAAGTCATTCGCCTTCCCCCACCCGTCATAGAAAAAATGTTACTAATGGGGTAGTTAAAATTTGCATAAAATATTTCAAAGTATGAATTGAAATAAATAACTCAAGAACTAATTTAGCTTAAAGGTAAGGAGTGAAAAGAAATTTACATATTTAAGTAAACAGATGAATTTAAAACAAAATTGAGGGGCTTAAGGTTACTAAAAAATTTTAATCAGGCTTAATTTTCCTCGAACTTTAACTTAAGCGCAGATATAAGTCTGTCAACACAAATCATGTAGCTAAAAGAAATTGCTAAGTTTGAGTTGTTCAAGATTAATTTCTAAGGATGATTTATTCCAAAAAAAACTATTTTAATTCTATTTCTAAGGAAAAATAAACTAATTAATATAACGATAAAGAAATATAATTTTAAGGAAAATATGTTACAATCGCTGAAGCACTACATGATGAATAATTTGTCGCATTCAAAGATAAACATTATGGCTTTGTATCGCTAAAGTTATGAAGAATCATACCAAAATTATATTTTTAAAAGCCTAAAGTGAATTTCGAAAAAGTCTTATATAGGTGAAAAACCTTAGGAGTTATAATTTCAGTGTGCCATGTTTCACTCTTCTGGTTTTGTTTTTTGCATTACATCACCAACACACTTTCACAAATTCATTCTTTAATAGGTATAAATTCAGAATATTGTGAAAAATTTGTAGTTTATAGATACAGCAAAATTGTTGCAAATAAAATAAACTTTATTTGAATTATTTAATATTGTAATTTTATATTCACTTAACTATTTTCAAAAAGGACCACAAACAAATTGGAAAAATATAACTGCAAATTCAATAAAAAGTTCAAAATATTTTTAATGATTCCCAAAATTTTCACACATGAAAAAGACATAATTTATATATATTTATTGAAAGAGAAGTTTTAATTTAAAATAATTTTTATTCGAACATAATAATAATGCACTAAATAACATATGCAAAAAATATCATTTCATATATATCAGTAATTAAACAGAATAAGTAGTAAATAGCTTACATATGATTTTTCATTTAAAAAACTCAAAATGAATTAAGGTATCCGAATACATTCGGAACCGTGATTTTTCAAATGCTTGTAAATGGATAATATTTATGATATTTAGTGTCACTTAGATTAGAATACATGTATAAAATTGTTTTAAGGACATTATGACAAAAAATTATTTAAATACAATATTTTGGCAAAAAATTAACTTAGAATAACCTTTTTTCCAAATGTTCTCCTTTTGTAAAAAATGCTTCTATGGTATTAATATTTTGCCTGTATTCAGCTCAGACCTCTGTATAGAGGCTCAAATAGAACTTTTGAATTGCATAACTTGGAAGTCGGTTTATCCATGTTTTACGAAAACAGAAGGGAGAAAATTAAGAAAATACCCCGATAATTATTTCAAATGGTTGTAACTCTGAAAATAATTTGAATTTTTCGAAACTCATAGTTGAGCCTCTGTACAGATGTCTGAGCTATATACAGACAAAATAGTAATACAATAGAAGCATTATTTACAAAAGGAGAACATATTTGGAAAAAAGGGTATTCTAAGTTAATTTTTTGCCAAAATATTGTATTTAAATAATTTTTTTTGTCATAATGATCTTAAAACACTTTTATACATGTGTTCTAATCTAAGTGACACATAATGACTAAATATCATGAAAATTATCCATTTATGGGCTTTTTTAAAATCATGGTTCCGAGCGTAGTCGGATACCTTAAAACAAAAATTGAGCATTTTCCCCTTCTTTTTTACTATACTAAATATATCGCACTCTGAAATCATCTTAACAAACCATTGCTCAGCTTTGGTTCAACAATGAAATACTGCAGTCCCTTATATTACACGGTTTCGTTATTACACGACCCAAAACTTGAATTTAATAATACAAGGATTTGATTGATTGATTTATCCAACGCCCATGCTTGGCTTCTTGAACATTTGACACCTAGCCTCCAAGAACCGACTGACGATGTCATCAGTCGGGTATTCCACAAGTCCAGTGCATTGGATCTGGTGGTCGCCATCTATTCTGGCCATGGCCTCAGAGTGAGCAGGCTTCGTTAGCAGCCACTCCAAGGCAGTGGAGGTATACTTCCAAAAAGTCATGTCCGGTATTTTGGCAAAAGCGGGCAACAACCTCGGCTCTCTCCGGGTGCCTCGGGATTGAGCCCACAGTGACCAAAGTTTCCCATGGCTTTCCATAACTCTTAATGTTTTGGGTCATGGCATTCTATTTGTCAATGTGTGTGGAGATGATACCCTTTGCTCTTCTGAGGGTCAAAGGAACTTCCGGTTGAGTCGACTTCGCTCCCTGCTTGGCTTTTTGGTTGGCTCTTTCATTGCCGGGGATCCCAACATGACTTGAGACCCACTGTAAGGCCGCAGTCCAACTATATGAGATGAGCTCTGCAATTTTAGTTCAGCACTGAATTGTGTTAAGGCAGTCAGTTGGTATATTACTGCTTAAAGCTAAAATTTCAACTTCGGAGTCTATGGAGAAGACAACTTTTGCAGGAGCTAGGCCAGAAGATAGTAAATGTACTGTAGCTTCACAGACAACCAAGACCTCACCATCGTAGTTGGTGGTATTCTTTTCCAAGGCCAATGAGCCCTCAAACAGCCTACGGAATCATCCCACTCCGGTCTAGTTTATTTTTGGCAGTATGAGCCATCAGTGTAGATATGGAGCCACTCATTTGCTGGATATCTTTCTTCGACCGTTTACAAGGATTTGATATAACACGATTTTAAAAAATTTAATATCATTTTTGTTCAATAATGGAAATATCAAACTGATTCTTTTTAAGTGCGTAACACTTTCAATTACACCGATGACCCTGAAAATATTTGTAGTATTGCATCGTTGCTTATTTAAATTTAATTAATCTGCAAAAAGGAATATCTTTAGCTAAAAAATAGAAAATAGTACATAGCGGAAAATTCAAAAGAGAAATACAAAGTTCTTTAACTCGTTATAGATAAATTCTAATCGAAGAAGATCGAAGCAGACAGGTCATAGCAACTACGTCAGATAACTTTTGTAATAATGGAGACACAACTAGTGAAGAGGAGTTTCAAACAACTTTGAGAATAAAATAGATTAGCAGTAATTTCTGTTGAGAGTGATGATGAAAATTAATTTCATGACCCTAACATGCATAAATCGCGTTTATATTTATTCTATTATCATAATAATTATTATTTAACAAATTTTTTGTTGTAATTTTAATATTAGTGTTTCATATTTTTGTTTTTAATCAAAAACTTGAAGTTAACTTACTTTTTCATTTGTATGTTTTACTGAAACGGAAATTCAGTTATCATAAAATTTTACAGTTCGATATAACACGGTACAAATTGCTTTGACATATAATTACAAAGTTTCGTATAACACGGTTTTGATATGAAACGGTACATATTGCCCTGATTTTTACTATGCGCATACATAATTAATTTAATAAATAAGTAAAATAATAATTTAAGTGTACCAGGACATGCCAAAAATAAGACTCTTTGTTTACGGGGAATATATCTTTAAAAATATCCAAAAGCCGTGATTTTGCAAAAGCATATAAATGTATAATATTTATGATATTTAGTGTCAAATTAGATTAGAAAATGTATATAAAATTGTTTTAAGAATAGTATTACAATAAAAAGTTATATAAGTACACTATTTTGACAAAAAATGAACATAGAATGACCCATTTTCAAAATGTTCTCTTTTTGTGAAAAATGTTTCTATTATAATAATATTTTGCCTGTATATAGCTTAGACTTCTGTACAGAAGCTCAACTAGAATTTTTGAAATATATAACTTAGAAGTGGGTTTATCCATATTTTACGACAATAGAGGGGAGAAATTTTAAGAAAATACGCTGATAATTAATTCAAATGGTTGTAACTCAGAAAATAATGTGAATTTTCAGAAGTCATAGTTGAGCCTCTGTACAGAGATTTGAGCTATATACAGGCAAAATATTATTATAATAGAAGCATTTTTCACAAGAGGAGAACATTTTGAAAAAGGTTATTCTAAGTTCATTTTTAGCCGAAATATTGTATTTAAATAATTTTTTTTGTCAAAATGTCTCCTTAAAACAATTTTATACATGTGTTCTAATCGAATTGACACTAAATATCATGAAAATTATCCATTTATGCGCTTTATTAAAATCACGGTTCAGAACGTAGTCGGATACCTTAATAGTTCTGTGGAAATACAAAAATAATTTTTAGTTAAACAGTTATTTTTTCTGTTTAATATAAGTTCGAGATCTCCCAATACATACTTATATGTTTAGGTACCATTTTTAAAAAGGTATCTCCTATTTTTGCGCATATATAAAACAATACACAAAATATAGTTAACGTATTATTTTAATAATATATAAAGCTTTGTAATTTTGAAAATTTTTATTTTTTCAACTTTTTTATACATTAAACAGTTTTTTAAAAACACTATTTATTATATACTAAATACTATTTAGTTTATTATATACACAGGTATCCTGTGTAGAAATATAAAAAAATTGGAACCATATAGTGCAGCTATACTCAACCTGCTGCCCACCGAGTCTTTTCAAGTGGCTCGGTCAGGGCCCATTGTTCTGAAAAACTAACTTACTCAAGAACAATATATAAAAAATTTCGTGTTAAGAAATCAAATATATCAATTTTGCTTTTTGTTGTCGATGTCTTACGAGTGGGAATTCATATATTTTTTTCTATTTGTAATGGTTACGGTTAGTGATAACAGATAACAGTGGAGTAGTGACAGTTTTATGGGTGGAACTAATTTTAAACTATCCTTCATATCTTGCAAGAAAAACTATTCGAAAAAATGTATCGTTTCAAGACGATTGGGAGGTTGACTATTTTGTAGTGAAAAACAGACAGGAATCAGTAATTGTTTGATTTGTGTAATTAAAGTGCTGTATTTAAAAAATACCGATAAACAGGAATCATTCAATGACACTTTTAATCGAAGATCTCTGTCAAGATGTAATAAATAGGGTTTCTTGAATAACCTTTGCAACAGCAACAAAATGTTTTGTTAGTGATAATGTCACAGTGGTAAAAAATTCTTATGAAGTTTGTTATATTATTGGTAATCATATGAAACCGTTTATTGATGCAGAAATTGTGACGGAGTGTTTTTTGAATGCTTCTAATTCATTGTTAGTGACAGATATAAAAAATCTTAATTAAAAATTGCAAAACAGAGTTTAAAATATTTTTATAAATTTTCTAATTTTACCCCCTCTTTATCCTCATAATGTGGCCCGCTAGATATTGCTAACACATGTTTGCGGCCAGCATTAAATAGATGACATATGTATGCGGCCCAGCAGAAAAAAGTATGGGTACCCCTGATATAATGTAATAGTTCGTTTGTTTTTTAAAGTGTATCTATGAAAGCAAAAAATGTATGCTTTGGAGAAAAGGGAAAAACTAAACATTTGTAAACGTTTGTTTACATTTTTGTCAATTACTTCTTTCAAATTTTCAGGTTATTTTATCAACGATCTTATAAGTCTTATACTTTTTTAGATTCAGGAAAATATGCAGTATTTTTTAATACTAAAACTAAAAATCGATTTTTTTAATGTGTTTGATGTCCTGATTCTCTTAAATAAGTAAATAAAAAAGTCTGGTATAACACGGTTTCGATGTTGTACGGTACGAACTAACAGTGTTTTATGAGAGCCCCTGTACTTATTAATTGCATATAAATTTAAACATTGAACAAACACAATAAGGTATATAAGGGTATAGATCAATCCTAATACGAATTATCCCACACAGTGTGACTTACATAACGCTCTAAAAACTAAACATAACACTTTAAATTTGTGATTATTTACCTGAAGCTGCGGAACAGAAAATCCCGAAAAGAATAACAGAAAACATAATTCTTTTCGTTTTGGAAGCCGGTGGGAAATCTACTATCTCATTTTTTTCCATGCTTTTATAAAATACTTAAGCAGTTGACAGTCACGATCAAAGATTAAAGGATTAGCATTACTTTAAGCTGGAACTATTCTTTGGGTCAATATACTTTAAGAAGAACAATTATTTCGTGTTTTACGAATCAACAGTAATTGATTTTGATGTATTAAGAATCATTTATTTAGGTTTACATTGTAAAATCACTTACGTAATAGAGTTCTTTTTTTATTTTATCTGCGCAATTATTACAAATGTACTTGTACAAAATTTATTTCTTGGATCATCTACTACATCTGATATTCCAAAGCAAATGCACGAATGGAAAGTAAGAGCAGAAGGAAAGGTTAATGATGTTTAAAAAGAATCAAAATATTTCCAATACAAATATGTGCATCCGTGTATGTAACTGATTTATGTAAACATAAAAAAGAATAAAAGAATAATTTAAATGACCTTAAATGATTGCGTACTTGTATACTGGCTGGTCATAAGAAAAACTTTGCCGTATTATGGACTTCACGCAGCCGTTTCGTTCAACCGATCAACATGAAATTTAAGGTTTAGTTATTTGAATGTATGCACTCAATGATTCTTTGAACGGTCACAAAAGGGCGCTCACGGTTACGGTTATGGTGACAGAACTTTAAAATTTCTATTGGCAAAACCCATTTTTTTGTCACAGAATGATTCACATGCGTGAAAACCCTAAAGAGCGTTGGTACAGCACGTGTATCACGAAAAAGGACACGGTATCCTTTTAAGACTCGGATTATATTTATCTTTAAATATTAAATTCTTCTGGTTATTAATACTATATTGTCCCCAATGACACTGAGAAAAATAATAAAAAATTTCTCTGCCCCACTGCAACGTAGATGGTACCCGCACGAACGTGCGGGTTGGGCGTTATCTGTGAAACAAGCACATATGAAATTTTACGAGTTACACATTTTTAGCTCTAAGTTGATAGAAGGAACAATCTTAATTCAACTAAAATTGTTACAAATGAGTAAATTATTGAAGTATAATTAACTCTTTTATTAATTCATTATTTATTTACTGTAAAAATCTTTTGTTTTGTTTTTGACAAGTATAAATAACAATTGCATTTTTTACAACATATTTTCGAACTGCTTTCGTAGTTTTCGAATCTGCACTTGTGCGAGGTCTTGAAATGTCATCAACACATCGAAAATCTCTATACATGTCAAGCTTTTTATCCTGGAATGGCCAGGATAAAAGCCATGACATGTATATCAGGTGGATTATAACACTTCGATCTTTTTGCGAGGGGAATTACAACACTCTGTTATCTTCATAATCAGTTAAAATACTATTTTTAGTAGGTGGAGATGCTGAAAACGCTTTAACAATCTCAAACTTAAATTTTAAACGATCCATTTTAATTTTTAGAGGAATTTTATTAGATATTGTATCCTGTTTGCACACAGAAACCAAGAATTTGAAACTGCTAAATCAATGTAATGAATGTGTTCAAGAGACTTTTATGGTAAAGAATGATCCAAAATTGTCTTTTCATTTCAAATATTCCCATGTGTTTCTTCATCACTCTCATCTGAACTTGATTCTCCTTCCATTATACGCGATTCACATGTTTTGTTCGTAGCATTGTCATCATCCGAGAGATCACTAAGTTCTGATCTAAGTTCAATCTGATTTATTCATCAATTGCAAAATTTCTTGTTCTGTGAGAATTCTTCTTTTTAGACACCTGGAAAAGTTTTTGGTTAAAAGTTAGCACAGTATTCCGTGAAAAAATAGCAAAATGTATCAGAAGATTTTATTATTTTTAAAAATATATATATAATATATTAAAACCACACCATACTAAATCCTACCGGAAAACCCAGATTTTTTTAGGGGGAGAGAGATATGAATGCAAATATCTGTGGAGAGGATAAAAATGCCACACTCCTCCACAAATGTATGAAAAAGAAAATTAATTGCAGAAAAGAGAGAGAGAAAGAAAAAAAGAGACTCATTCATGAGACCCCAGGAAAATTTGGTATTAATTATGTAACTATATATATATATTTCATTTTTATGTAGGTTTTCATCAAAATTATTGAAACAGAAAAGAAAATTCGCATGGTAAGTAATTACCTTTACAGCTGCAGTTACTCACGGTAACGCCCAACCCGCACGATCGTGGGGATGAAATCCCTAATTTTCTATTTTACTAATATTTAAACATTAATACAAAAATTTGTATCTAAGCAATTAGAAATATATTGATAAAAAAAATGTGTGCGTGTATCAGTGTGAACACACGCGGCAGAAGTTAACTTCTTTGGCTTATATATGTTGAATCGTATAATAGTTTTTATTTTAAAGTAATCTTATATATAATTAATAAATTTATTATTATCATTATGATTTCAAACTGTATTTAAAAATAATTAGGATGGATAGGGTTTAAGAGTATAAACCAATTTTTATTTTCAATACATAATACTAGAAAAATTTATTGTATACATTTATAGAAAACTATCATTATTATTAGTCTCTTTTATTATGCTTATGGGTGTTTCAATTCATACTTTTAGGGAATTGATACTAGATAATGGAAACAATAAATATACATCTTTATATAAAATGTGATAAAATGTTTTCAAGCAACAAATGCAATACTTATCTTATAGTTTTAGATTTCTCATATAAATTTCAGTACTTTCATATTTATTAAATTTTTTGTAAGTGCATTACTGTTTTATAGCTTTTAATTATGGGGGTTTATTACTTTTAACACTGGAACCGACGCCAGTTTCGGCATACCTAAAACCACGGGTGGGGTCAAATTTACCCTAATTAATTAAAACCCGTGTTGTTAATCTTAAAATACGCTGTAATTATTTGACAATATTGTTATGCTAAAAGTACGCTGTAATTATTTAGCAATGACATTTATTCATTTTAGCATTAAAGTGTTATAATAAATGATAAAAAATAATAAGATATTATAAAATGAAATATTGTATACAATTAATAAAATAATATACAGACAACTTGAATAGAAATATTTAGTTTCCTACCAGTCGAGATTTCTTACACAGTTCATACACATTTTGGGTAACTTATTTTTATATATTTTGTACACTTTCTACTTATCGTTATTTTATAGTCAGAACAAGTATCTACAGTTTTGTTTCTACACTGGAAATCTTTCCAATGAACCCTTTTTCGCATCTGAGCAGAATCTTCAGTAGTATCCGCTTTTGTCTGTGTATCTGACGTACTTTCTTTTGTGAATATACGCACTAAGCAACACTTAAATGAGTTGTTGAAGATATTTTATCACATCGTAAGTTTTTTATCATTACCTTCTTTGTATAAAATCCATGAATTATTTCCTAAAAGATCAAGAATATTATAGAATACATGAACTGGCCACTTCCTTCATTCTGCCTTCACATAATTTTTCCGAGCCATTTGGTCGGTAATGTCGACACCAAATTTTTTGTTGAGTTATAAAATGATATTGTTTCTAGAAGCCTTTTTGGATGATTATTGCCAATATCAACTGTTTGATGAAGGGAGCTCAAAAATAATACTTTTTTTCTGGTTTTTACCTGATAAACTGTCAAAGTTATATCATCGTGCTTCACTAACAATGTATCGTATAACGGGATCTTTACTTTTTTTTTTACAAATTAAGATACTTCTTTCCCCGCTTACGTTTCATCGTCCCAGTTAAACTATTGTCCTTCGTTCTTATCAATTGGGACAGATTTAGTGTAGTGAAATTTCTTGCTTTATTTTCGAAAGGTTCTATTAAACGCAAAACGTCGTATTCGGAGAGAAATAGATTTACAGGACGCTCCTTATCTTTACACAAATATGCAAAATCAATGAGAACATATTTACTCTCAACATCAGCGTCAAGGCAAGACTTGATACCAAATTTATCTGGTTTACTCGTCATATATTGCGCGAAACGACATCTAGCTTTAGGTGGAAACAGTTGTTCGTCAATATGGTCCTGGTTTAGAGCAAATTGTAGAATTTTCAATACATTTCTTCCAAACTTCAGAAATGAAACACAAATTATCTGTTTGAAGGTATTCAGATCGAGTAGTTTTTTTTATCGAATCACAGAAATTTCATGTTTCCTGAATGTATCTCTCGCCGTAGTATCACGAAATAAAGGTGGACCCCAAACAACAGATCACAGAACTATGAAGCTCTAGATTATTTGTACCGTATATACCTCGAGCATACAAAATTATATAAAAGCATCAAGTTTGTCTAAAGTTGTGGACCATTCATTTTTTCCCAGTTGCCGGTGAGCTTCTTCCTTTGTACAATTTTTGGTATGACGTAGCATAGGTTCATCTATAAGTAGCGTTCCTGAACTAATTGCATATCCATTTTCAATATTTCGCTTTGCATGACTGGTTGGGCCATTTTTTTCTTTGAAAACATTATATTCAGCAATTCTTCCTCGCTTACAACTACAGAGGTGATTCTTTACTAACCCGTTTCATCATTTCTAACAAAAGTTTCAGAGTTAATTTCATCTGGATTAGAATCTGATAACTTTTTGCGTATATTTACACATTGTATTTTTTACAGAAGTAGTTTTTCTGCTAGTACATTGTACAGAAAAATTAGATATGGTATCTTAGATATGATATCTTGAAAAAGCTTCTCCCCTTCCAGGAATCGTTTAATTGCAAAATTAGTACTTGCGATTATAATGGGGCCAAAATGACCCATTCCGTGGTTTTAGAGTGCTTCTCAAAATTTCAAGATTCACGACCCAATATTCAATCAAAATTTTCATCACGCCCCCTCATACAATAACAATGTAATGAACTCAATAATACTATACTTCGATGCTAAAACTACGATACGACTTTACCTCTTCCCGGCGTATATAAACGTCACGCTCGCAAAAGCATTAATTTCCCCTCACGTATATATACGTCTTTCCGAAGTGCGATCTTTTCTGTGCACTGATATCCATAAAATTATTCCGAAGGCTTTGGAATGCAATAAAAGGACCTTGACAATGTTTGCGAAGGATTTACTTATTTCAGACTATTTGCTTTTTTATTCCTACCTCCACCCCAATGCATCACAAATGCGCGCCTACTTGGAAAACGGTTGGCATAGAGAAGCGAATTGCGTAACTTTTAATCGGCAATTCAGAATTTAATTCTAAACCGTACAAATTATCAAGATAAGTGATAATTTTTGTATATAATTTTATACATGAGAATCCCATAGAGTCACTGGTAGTTATTAATCATGTTCTTAACTTAGTATTGTTAAAATAATTATAAAATAAAT
Organism: Trichonephila inaurata madagascariensis; assembly: GCA_019973955.1. Classification (NCBI taxonomy): domain Eukaryota; kingdom Metazoa; phylum Arthropoda; class Arachnida; order Araneae; family Nephilidae; genus Trichonephila; species Trichonephila inaurata. The sequence goes on from BMAV01005095.1 coordinate 54,677, forward strand.
TGGGTAGCACTCATACAATTATAAGTGTAAATGTGTGTTTTATTTTTCTTATAATGTCAGAACGTATTTTGTAAATGTATCGTTTTAAATAATCTTTTGTTTTTGACTTTTCAATATGCTCGCGCCCCCTTTTAGAATTGTCACGCCCAACAGTTTGAGAAACGCTGGTATAAGTATTTAAAACAAACAAAAAAAAATGATTTGTATTGGAAGTGTCATCTTTCCACAGGTTATTATTGGTAAAAAATAGGAAAAGTCAAGAAGTTTTGTTCAATTCCGTTAGTAATTGTTTGAGCAAATCGGAAACAAAATTGCTTTGGGGTCAAAATGACCCATCTGCGGCTCTAGTGTTAAACAGCCGGATGGAAGGCGTGATTGGTTTGTCGCTAGTTTTCTTCACCTAACGTTGAAGGTTCGACCCCGTCCCAAGTGGATTTTTATGATGCAGAAAATCCACAGTGGCAATGTCGTATGATTATATGTTATATAAAAGATCCCTAGAGTGTGTCTGTTTGGCTTGGGTGTTCTCGGCGAAATTAAATCCTAGTACAGGTTTACATCGTCAGAGCTCTGGTGTCTCCCTCTAGAGAGGAAACTGGGTGTTAAAGTTACCTACAGCGATTGGTATCCACCTATATGGTGCCACACTAAAAAGAGATACCAGCTTCCGGGGAATGTACCAGGCCTGCAATGGTAAAACACCAATCCGCAGCCCATTAGAAATTTAGAAAAATATTTTTAAACATTATTTATTGGACAAAAACACACACACACAACACACACACACACACACATATATATATATATATATATATATATATATATATATAATATATATATATATATATATATATATATATATATATATATATATAAAAATAAATTTGTATAATATTTCAAAAACCAGAAATAATAGATAATGAACATAACAAGAAATAACGTAATAAGAATATAAAAGCAAAACATGAAAATCGAAAAATACTAAAAGGAACTATAAAAAAGAACCTAGCGAGTCAGAATGCAATTTGACTTAGAACCAATAAGTGGTTAGACTAGTTTTAAGGCCCCAAACCCTTTCCCCCCTTTGCAACTCGGTAGGAAAACCAAATAAAATAAAAAAAAAATTTAAAGTATATAAAAATTCAAAGTATATAAAAAAAAAAACCAAAATTCAAAGTATACAAAAAAACTCACAGAGAGTATGATAAAACCACTGATTAAATTCGGGAAACAAATTCCCCCCAATTTTTTAAAAAGAAAAAAAATTATTAAACGAAATCTTCCTACTTACAGACCCCTTTTCCAAGAGAATCAAGAGTCTTGGGTATCTTTGAACACACTTTGAGAACTACATTTTACACTTAGCATAGATAGATATCGAGATAGATGACAATCAATTTTGGTAGGCTTTGAATTGGTTGATTGTCAAAAATGTAAATTTGCTGGTTCAATTTGGTTGGTTGTCAAAATGTGTAAGATGTTTAAGATGTGTGTGGAAAAGATGTAAACCGTGATATGAGTGTTATGATATAATCTTCACAAAGAAAACTAATATGCTGATTTTTGAAATCCTATTGTTGTGTGGTGGTTTTGGGAATCAGAAGTAGCAAGACGACTAATATATTTGTGATGAATATAAAGTTCTTAAGAAGTTAAAAGGTATTCATGATCTAAAAAAACATTTAAAAAATTTTTGATATTATTAAATTTATCGATTTTGTGGGTGTTAGTTATCATTTCTAAATAAAAATTCAAAATAACATTTCTGTAAATTGATAAATACAAGTTACTGTTCCATGGAATTTTAATTATATGGAACTTAAAAGAATCTCTTTTGAAAAATGTTACTGACTACATTATTGTTAATTAGATGCAAATTTAAACCCAAGAATTCTACCATATTAGAGTTAAAGTTAGTTTTAAGGAGGTTGAGATAGTCAGGGTAGAATGTAATATTTGGTTTATATTCATTATTTTACCAAAAATTATTAAATCATCTATATAACGATAAATCAAGTAAGAATCATTAACAATATGGTCAATTTCAAAAAAATGAAATACAGGTTCGCTAAACAATTACTAGCGGGACCACCCTGAGGTAATCCTTTGATCTGTTTATAAAGATTCTGATTAAATGCAATGAAATTCTCTTTTAATACAGGTTAACAAGAATATCGAATTTTTTCATTGAAGTATATAGTTCATATTTATCATAATTAACTGTAGAACCCGAATCATATCATCAATATCAATAGAATTAAAAGGTCCTCGAAGTCAAAGCCATGCATGGAAAAAATTAACAATCTTTAGTAACTCTGGCAATTTCTAAGCTATTTTAATTATTGCCGTGTTTTGTAAATTATCAATTAAATTTTGAAGAAGAGACTGTAGATCTTACCAGACCTCGTGATATATGTATTGTACCCATTAGTGATACTACGAAATTTTATAGGCTTTTATGAAATTTTGGTTTTAAAAAAAATGCGTGGATATTTAATATTATTTAGATGAATATTCAATCTTTTGTTCAAAGCTAAAAGACGATTATCATCTTTTTATTACTATGAATTGATTTTTGAAATGCATTATTATTTAAAATGTGATTATTTAATATTTTACTGTAAAAATATTTACAGATTATGGCATAATTAGCAGAGACCTTATCAACATACGTAATCACGAAGTCTTTTTGGGTATTTTCTATTGATGATTTAAGATCTTTATACATAATTTCGTTTTTAACACTGAAATCTAATTTTTTAATTCTATTGCTACATAAGATCTAAATTGATTGAAAACCTCAATTGGCATTCCATATTTAATAGAAATTTAGGTAAATTTATTAAATTCTTTTTTATTTGTTTCATAACATTAGATTTATTTTTGTGATCATCAATCTAAAACCAGTACCTTTTCCATAAAATTTTCAATAAATCATCTTTCACGATGCCAAGGTCTCCCCCTGACAACGTGCTGATGGTAATCATCAATATAGTCCCGATATAAATTGCATTTACATGATTCTGTACTAAGGAGCTCGAGACTTGATTATAATTAAATATAAATCTACCAAGTTTCTTTTTATATTTGAAAGCCTTTTTAATAATAATATTTTTTAAATTGGAAAAAAAGGGTTGATATTTTTGAAATATACCAAAAATTAATTTTGTTAAAGGATTTATTCATAAATAATAATGTACAATATTCTATAGTGTAACTTCACTTGCATCTAATTTAATATTCATTTTTGTACTAAAAGTTTTTAAGGTCTCGAATCATATGCATACCATGAGAATCCCTAAGATTACATTTGTTTAAAATATCTGTCATAATTTTAATTTTTAGTTTTATTCATGCCAAACATAAATGATTTAATTAATCCTGTGTTATAGTTATCATCAAATTTATTAGCTAATTCTAACAATAGATTTCCTGAGGGTTGTCATGTCTCTAGTAACTCTTTTTACGTTTAGCCTCTTGAAATTCTCGCAAAACCAATTTTATTACTATTACTATTACCAATAGATTTATCAAAAAATTTGAAATATATAATGAAACCCTGGATTTATGTTTAAAAAATAGCAAAACATTTCCGCCATTCCAGACAACATTCAAAAACCCTAAGGATAATATGATCTAAATGAACCTATATAAAAGTTTTGAACCATAGTCTCTGTTTAATGTTAGGTACTATTTTAAGTATATAGTTATGTTTTGAATCCATGTTTATTAAAGTGCCCTATCTCTATCTTAGCCTGGTTTTTATTGTAATTAAACCCTCTAGTATCAGACCTATGTTGATTCAATCTAATATTGATAGTGTTTGAAGTCTGACCTATGTAACGAAAAATTTACAAATATTGCAAGTCATTTGTAAACACAAATATATATATATATATATATATATATATATATATATATATATATATATAATATATATAATATATATATATATATATATATATATATATATATATTAGCTTTGTTCTCAATAGAAAAACTATTCTTCAACCAAATATTAAAAACGATGTTTCGTTGGAGCCTTAAAAGTTTGTTTATTCCAGCGATCGTAGTCCAAAGACTAAGAGTTTGTTTTTGTATTACTGTGGCTACTACTTTGCTTATTGATTCCCTTTCGGGTAGGTTAAGAGCTTAATTTAATACAATATTACCGTAAAATCCGGCGTATAACGTCCACTTTGAACACAAAAAATAAGACCGAAACTTAAGGGTGCGCGTTATACGCTTGGTATAAAAATGATAGCGTTAAAAATAGCAAAAGATATGAACATACAAAAATTTTTTCTTCTACATATATCGAAACACTGTTTATTTAAAAGAAACCACTTGCCTTACGAACTAAAAGAGTTGTAGTTCTAGAAGTCTACTATTTTTTCAAAAGTTTGGGATAATACCTGGAATGAATGATTTCAAAGTACAAAAGCAATGTATACTAATATTTCAGATTTCTTCGTTATAATTAACGTTAGATTTCTTCGTTATATTCTTCGTGCGCGTTATACGGAGAAAATATACCTAAAAATTAAAAAAAATCAGCTTGAAAGTATAGGTGCGCGTTATACGCCGGATTTTACGGTAAGTATTAAATGAGACACGATCATATATTTTGTCAATGTATATTTTTGTCAATGTATTTTGTACGAATTTCATCAAAGAAAAGTGCCTTGAAAGTGTGTGGGAATTTATAGAATGTTTTGTGTTGGTACCGTTTTTGTGTGATAGAACCTGCAGAAGATGGTTCGAAAAGTTTCAAGTAGATGATAAGCTACTCTTTCCGGGAGAAAATTCCTTTTTTGACAGTATAGGAGACTGCGGAAGGGCTTAATTCAGCTCAAAACCATTTCGGGTCATATTCGGAAACTAGGATTATTGTGGAAATATTTGAGATGATAGCCACATGTTGTGCGAAGAATTTAAGTGATCGTGTCATCATAAGTACATCTTTGCTTGCCCGGAGAAAAATTGAACCCTTCTTAGACCGAATGATAGCTCAAAATGAAATGTGGGTTACCTATGAAACCATTGTAAGGAAATAGGGCGTATTAAACAAAAAAATCTGCCCCCTCCACTTATAAGCTTAAGTTGAGTCTGAGTAAGAGAGTATTGTGTACATGATAAAATTCGAGAACAATACATTTTGAGCTTCTGAACCGAGCGAGAAGCTAAATTTGAAGAGGTACTGTCAGCAATACGATAGTTTAAAAATAGTACATTAAAAGGGACCGATGATGTTCAGTAGGAAAGAGATCATACTGCAGCATGATATTGCCTAAGCGCATGTTGCTTGAGGGACTCATCAGAAACTCACAGAGTTGGTCTGGGAAATTCTGTCGCCTCCGCCGTATAGTCTGAATATAGCCCCCTTAGATTATCTCTCGTTTCTGTCCTGATAATTACTTTGCAGGGCAAACAGTTCAAAAACAAGGAAGATATCAGGCAAGTACTGATTCCAGTTTTTTCCCCTCTAGAGTTAAAACATTTTTTTAAAAAATGGTATACACAAATTGCCATCACGCTGGCAAGAAATCATAGATAATGATAGCAATTATATTAGGCAATAAGGTTAATTGAAAGCCTGATTTTTTTTATGTTTCTTTACACTAATAACGCATAGAACTTTCTGGTAAACCTGTGACGGGGCTTTTATCGAGATTTCAATTAACTGTCCTCTTGAGATTTCTTTGGGACCAGAATGGCAATTCTTTCCAATCAACTCAAGAGGAAAACGTGTTTATGTAAACTAGGAATCATACATATATTGGAAGTTTAGCATTCGCGAGGTCGCTAGGTGAAGTCACTGAGTAGAGAAGTAGTCGCAAAGTGATATGAGATAACGGATAAAAAAAAATCTTAATTTTGGGAATTAACCTAGCCGTGCCGGTGCAGACGAATCAAAAATGAGTCCGAGACCAACGGAGCATAGCCTAAGCAAGAGACAGCCAGATTAAAGATGGAACGGAAGATTTAAGGACCGTAGCTGTTTACCTAGGATATAGCGGTAAACTTGATTAATTAAACTTTAAGTACAGGACATTTACTATTGAGATAGGCTTTAATCTATAAAAAAGTTTCAGTGGTTAATTGCGTTATTTATTGGTAATACGTGTTGCGTCTTCTCATTCTTGATCCTCCTCCTCTTAGATGAATATTGTGTTGTATTGTGTTTAAACTAAGATCTTAATAAATAGATTTTAGTACGAAGGAATTTAGTAATTCTTCGTTACTTCCCACAGACAAAGGTCGCGTGAATAGTGGAGAGAGGGTGTCCCCAGGTTTGGGGACACTACAAACCCAATATTAATGATTATGTATATGTGTGGATGGTTTACAAATTAAAAAAACTTCTTTCTTTCATTTTATATTTTTTTGATAGTTAAAAAAATTAGAATAGTATAAGAAGAATCAGAGACAGAGCAGAAAGCTCTTTTTCAAAGAATTCAAAGAAAATACTTTTATTAAGAGAAAACAATAAATAAAACTAAATGCTTTGCAGGTCCACATAGATAATGTCGGAATTCTACTTTTCAAATAGTAAATACCATAAAATCCGGCGTATAACGCACATCTATACTTTCAAGCTGCAATATTTAATTTTTAGGTATTTCGCCGTATAACGCACACCCCCTCTTTACGAAGAAGCCAGAAATGTATGTGTGCAATGTTTATGTTTTGGTGATTTTTTAAAAGTTTTTTCAAGCTTTGAAAAAATAACATACGCAAATTACAACACAAAGATTACAAAGTGTTTCCCAAATTTGGGGGCGCGGGGGAAAAAGAAAAAAAAGGTTTAAAAATAATTTTTGGGAAGAAGCAAAACAAAATTTTTCCGACATTAAAAAAATACACATTTGCACTGATAAATTTATTTTATCATCTGGTGATCATCAAAATAAAAGATTCCACTTTCCCGGGCATTAGCTATCTTTGATTCATAACCAAATAAAAAAAAACATTTTGTTTGTTTTACTCTGTAATCCCGTCGGATGAGAGGTTTTTTATTAGCTGCTTTTTTAACCCCTAAAATTATTATTTCTTTTGATTATCATATATTTGACTCAAACTTACTGTTGTATTTCACTCCATCTTTTTTCTTTTTAGGAAAGTTGTAAATAATATTTTTCTGTTGCTTTTTTTCCATATGAATGAGTTTTATGATATATGGATAAGCATATTGAGAACTTTGAAAGATTATTTCATTAAAATGTATTTTTATGAGTATCTGGAAACATTTACCTACAATGAAAAATGCTTCTTACACAATTATTTTTAGAACATGCTGTACTTTCCCCACATGAACAATTTTGTGGTTTTTGATTGCTGTGTTGAACGACTTATTATGGCTTATACGTAAATGAGCAGAATAAAAATGGCATGGGCATCTGTGATTTCTATTGAAGGAAATTGAAACTGATCAAGAAGTAATTGAAGAACCTGCTGAAATAATGCATATACACCAAGTATGGGCGAAAGTAAATATGCGATAAGTGACAGACATGAAACGTTTGAGTTGAATGAAATTTTCAAATGCTTCAAAGAATATGAAGAAAAACTATGAAGCCATAAATGTATACTCGCATTGTCGAAAAAGACACAAGGAAGAAAAGTTCAAACGTTATTTTGTAGATCATCAAACGCTACGTAAATTCCACAATAACGTGAACAAAAATACATGTGTTTTGATGGGAAATAACGCCCTGGATTATTAGCGAAAGTGTCTATGATTTTGTCCTTTTATTAAGGACACGCATATTTGGAACATTTTCTTTAGTTTTATTGATTTTTTCTCAAATTATTATCAAAAGAAAAATTGAAAAGTCCTTGAAAGTAGGTAAGTATATATTCTCTTTTATTAAATTATGCACTGGAATTGTGATTTTATCGTGTATAGTATAAAAATGCAATTATAAAATAAATTATAGTCTTAAAACAAACTAAAAAAACACGCTTTTATAGTGCATCGAACTAAAAAGTAAAATATATATATATTAATTAAAAAGTAAAACATATGGCCAAAATTTATAATTTATCTTGTTAATTTGTACGGTTTATAATTATGATCGTATTGTAGCTTTAGCGCCAAAGTGCATTATTATTGATTTCAATACATTATTATTTGGAAGGGGGGGGCGCAATAAAAATTATGATTGAAAATTGGGTCGCCAGTAGTGAAAGTTTGAGAACCACTGGATTACAAGGAATATCATTTTTTTCAAATAAACAGTATTTTGTTACTTAAAGAAGTATAACTTTTTTCTAATTTTTAAAGTTCTCATTTTTATACCCGGTGTATAATGCACACCCGTATATTTCGATCTTATTTTTTGTGTTCAAAGGGCTTGTTATACGCCTGATTTTACAGTATTTGATTATGAGAATAGTGAAGAATACACATATTGAGCCACTTAGAAGCGGCTGATTTTTCCTGTTAAGCCTAACTCCATTTAAAAATTCATATAAAATCATTACTGTAATAAAATATGCCAAAATTTACAGCTTATTATCATTCAAAATTCCGTAAGTTCCAAATTCAGATCACACCGGTGTGATCTGAATCTATCACGGGTCTCAGTACAGGGTAAATGCAATCTCGCATATGATATCGTGTTTCCTGAAGTGATCACATATATTTGATCATGGTCCTGAACTGGTTCAGCTGGGTTGCCACACTAACATCCATTAGCAAAAATGTTGTGAGCGTAATCACCTACTATATTCAGTAAGGCTAACAATTCTGAGAAGAAAAGTTTTATTCTAAAAGAAAGAAAATCTGGGGATGTATTATTCATCGCCTCACAAAAGAAACCGAGCAAAAGCTCTTCAAACTCCCCTTCCTGCTATTTTAAAAAAATCATACGAAACTTTCATGTACTTTTCTATTAAGTAAGCCTAATTTTTCTAGAACTATTTTACCGAATACAAAGAGAAATGCTGGGTTGTGTTGTATTTTCAACTAATTTAATTTTTGAAAGGATGATTTTATTCAATCTCTGCTCGATTCAATTTCTCGATCTATATATAGAATAACAATGTGCCAAATAGTGCTACGAGAACGAGGTTAGTTTTGCCGATTTCACTGCATTTCTAAAATAGCTGTATTAGAACAAAATTCAAAAATAACGTTGTTATGTTGAGGTATTGACTACGTTCGGAACCGAGATTTAAAAGGTGCATAAATGGATTTCATGATATTTAGTGTCACCTCTAGATTAGAATATTCTTGCATAAAAAATATTTTAAGGACATTATTTGACAAAAAAATTAGTTTAAATATTAAATATTTCGGCAAAAACCGTAATTGTAATAAGTTGGGACAGCTCTTTTTAGAACAATGCTTCTGTTATAATTATATTTTGCCTGTATATAGCTCAGACTTCTGTACAGAGGCTCAACTACGATTTTTGAAAACTCCCCATTGTTTTAAGAGTTACAAGCATTTGAAATAATTATCGGTGTTTTTTTTTCTTAAAATTTCTCCTTTCTGTTGCCGTAAAATATGGATAAACACACTTCAAGTTATATATTTCAAAATTTAGTTGAGCTTCTATGCAAAGAGGTCCGAGCTATATACAGGTAAAATATTATTGTAATAGAAGCATTTTCACAAAAAGGAGAATAGTTTCTTGAAAAAATGGCTCATTCTATGCTCATTTTTTGTCAAAAATATTGTACTCCTAAATAGATTTTTATTAAAATACTATTCTTAAAACAATTTTATATACATTTTCTAATCTAAGTGACACAAAATATCATAAATATTATCTATTTATACGCTTTTGCAAAATCACTGTTTCGAACGTAGTCGGATACCTTAACATGCATTGGAAGTTTAGTCACCCCCGCAACTGGTTCGTGGTGGCGTGCGTTCGGGAAGCGTTCATATAGAATTTTCTAAAAATGGAGTAAAGCTCCTTTCAAATAAGAATTTCTTAACCCCTTCATGACTTTTATATATCACGTGTATCTCATCACTCCAGGGAACACGGTACTATAAATGAGATCGTGTTTTCTCCTTTCTGTGGGTCCCGTGATCATACCATGTGAGCTTTATTTGAAACTTATTGGATTTAGAATGATTACAAAATATAAATTTTGGCGTATTTTATTAAAGTAATGATTTAAGTGAATTTTTAAATGAAGTTAAGCTTAAACCTTGTGATGGGTTCAAAAAATAAAAAAAAACTTTTTTTTTCAGAAATTGCTTTTTTTATCATGTCTAGGACACGGTTGTAAAGTAATTTTTTTTAAATTCGAAGTCCTTATAAAGAAGCAGATGTTAGACGAAGAGCTGTTCGGAGCGCTAAGTTATATATATATAAGATTTTCATCGTTTAAACGGACTTGAAGCTTTAAAAGCGTTTTTCTCGAAACTGCGTTTTCAAAACTTCCTCCATCATATCTCAAGAACGGTTTGACCGAACGACTTCAAATGTATAGGGCAGACTCAGCATAAAAAGATGCACCAAATGTACTGCGATCATTCGAAAATTCAAAATATTTCTATTTTTTATAACAAAAACATATAAAAAAAACCCCATGAAATTCGAAACTTTTTCTTCAGAGATGTACCAAAAATCCAATTTCTTATATTTCTAATTGAGTATAGTTCATTCCGTACCTTTAAGCTTATATATTAAAATGCCGTTGATTTTTTTTTTTATTTCAGATAAGCCAATCAGCCGAAATTGGGGAGGAAGCTAGTGTCCATTTCTTGGGGGCGGGTGTGTTCAAAGCGCTATAACTCACGTTCTGTTGGATATTTTAGGCTAAACATTTATATACAGACTCTTACAATACGTATAAATAAATGATAAAATACGTAAAGTTCTATCATTTTACTGGTCATCAAAAACAAATTTCCTAAAGATGTTTATAAAACATGCTGTCACATGGGTGAACCCCCTTAACAAGACAATTTCAATCGCCTCGGTCCCCGGAAGTAAGTTACAACCCACCTTAGCAAGTGGGGATCCATCATGAAGAAAAGTTTATCAGCATTCTTGCCTGAAATATGCAATGAGTTAAGGGGACATGGTACGATTTACTCAAAAAATTTTAATTTAAGGATTTTTAAAAAATTTTTTGGTTGCCTTCAATGAGTTATACTATGTAAAACAGATTTTGTGCTCAAAATTTCATAAAAAGTTAGCCATATAATTTTATGAAAACTTAAAATTTGTATGATTTTTAAATGCTACTTCTCTTACAAAATTCTATACACACGCATGAAATTTATTTTGGCTAGAATTTATCAAACAATTAACAAATATAAGTTGGTATGGGTTTTTATGATAACATGATTGGTATTTCAAATAATACCACTTTTATGAATAATGCTTATCGAAAATTCCTTAAAAAATGTATAAATTCTGAGATCCATTATATTTAAAAAAATTAGTATCGCTTTGATTCAAAAATGCATACCAACTTTTGTTACGCATAGCATTGGCAATAGGTAAAAAAATTCAAAGAATTAGGCACAATAGAAAAAAAAAGCCTACCATTTTAAATGAAGCAAACTAGTTATTTTATCTTTCTGAGATAAGTAAGTTTAAAGTTTTGATTTGTCATAGGGATGTGAATATATACGAACGTAAAATCTATCGTAATTCAGTGTTTTTTAAGTTTACAGCTTTCAAATTTTGTGAGATTATAGAAAAGTATATAAAGAATAATTTAGGCTAAAAAAAATTTAATTTCATTTTTTGACCGATTTTGGTCAATTACATCATACTGTGTCCCCTTAACTATATTATAAATTATTATAGATCACTATGGTAAGAAATTACGCGCAATTAGGACCGATTCTGACCTAACCTGTGAATATGTTAAATTATGTACAATGACGTACATAGAAATTAAATCTATGTGTATAAAAGAAGAATATCTTGAACTGTTGCAAATGCCTAAGATCCTGTACACTTAAGCAAAACTTTCGGTGGGTAATAACATGAAAAGAGTGAATTGACCACTTACAAAGGTTGTTGAGATATTCCTTGGAAATCGATAATATCAATCGCTAAAAGTGTAGACAGTTAATGAAATATGCTATTTGATCAGTTATTACATCAAGTAGAAATTCATTCTAAATCATAAGACTCCTACGAAGAAATAGAATCTGTATTTGAGAGTTTTAAGTGAAAAAAAAACTTCGAAAATTGATTCTAATCAAGAATTTGTTCCTGAAAGCTTCATGAAAATTCGCTGTGGAAGAACTATTAATAAAAAAAAGAGATTTTGAATCCTTAAGAACTATTAGCATTTGTTTTGCGTTCTCTATTAGTGTTAATGTATATAATTGTAAATAATAATTGCGTAATTATTTTTGTACTTTAATGTTTTTAAAAAAAAAGGCTTTGCGAATGTTGATGTTTTTAAACTTAACAGTTAATATAGGTTATAGCAGTGCATCTCAAACTTTCAATATTTGCGAACCAATTTTCAGTCAAAATTTTCATCACACCCTCTCATACAACAACTATGAATTGAGTGCAATGGTAATGTACTTCGACGCTAAAGTTATAAAAAACGATTTTAATTATAAACTACACAAATTATCATTATAAGTATTATATTGTGAATATAATTTTTTAAGACCATGAAAGTCACTCTCAGTACTCACAACCTGTTTTAGTTTAGCACAGATACCTACAGAAATACCTCTTTTTGCCGTACTGATACATTTTTAAGTACCTTATATCAGTATACGAAAATTTATTTATTTATTTTTTTGTTATGACCGAATGTATTTTGTTTTGCTTCCTTTGAGTAAATTGATAATTATTTTAAATCTTTAATTTTCAACTTTTCGATATGCTCGCCCTCCCCTAGGCTTATCACGTACTCCTGAATTTGAGAAATACTGGATTATAGAGGATGTTAGGAATAATATGAGTTTTATATGAATATATATATATATGAATATGAATGTTGTACTTATCGAATGATGATATTAGTTGTAGGGAAAATTATATAATATTACGTAATTTATATCTCTACAACGTGCCAAAATCACAAGAAAATATTGGTTTCTTTTTAGTTTTAGTTGTACTAGCAGCAATGAATCTTAAATTTATTCATATATTTCGAAAGATGTCATAACTGACGCTATCCTTTTAGCACACGGTAATCATTCTTGGTTCGGCCTTACGATAATGGAGACGAAGAACGGTGCTGAGAATGCAAAATACTGTCTTTGGTATCATAAAAATCACTCTGCTGTTAAAATAAGACGAGATTTTGTTGTGGAATACAAGAAAAAAGCTTCGAAAAAAGATTCTATTGTTTCATAGTATTCATCTGGAGATAATACAGATTTTTCTTATGAAAATCAACAAAGTTAAAAATGCCTTGAGATTACATTTTTTAACAAGATTGACGTTTTGAACAATTTCATTCCAAAAATGAACGTCACTACTAAATAGCATATAAATAATCAATGAGTTAAAGAATAATTGTTATGTGGACAATATAGCCACACTAGTGAGATCATGAAATATAGTTTACTTATTCCTGAATTATAGCCGCTTTTCCTTCAATTTTGGTTCTGAAATATAATCTCTTTTTCCTAAATTATAGTCGCTATTAGAAGATATTGAAAAATTTCTCTTTGGTGAGTTTCAGAGGTTTCATCTTATTTCAGATAAGTAATCGTTATTTCTTATTATTTATTTTGTCTTGTCGACATACCGCGTACTTAGTTCTAACGCTTAAATTAATAAAAATGAATTATTGTGTGAATAAATATATATATCATCATTTCGTGTTGCGGTTCCCTCCGTGAACCTCAACAATCAGCGAGATGTCCAGCTCAACCAATACGAGGAGGAGGTACCTCGACAGATTTAATTTGCCACTGTTATATTTTAACAATATTTATTAAAGGTGTTTAACAAATTACTAATTATTTTAAAAATAATTAAATTGAAGGTTTTACTATAGATCTTTACATTGTTTTTTTTAAATATATGGTTCTTTGTATTCCATGAATGTTATCTAGCCTCCTTAAAATCTTTATTATTCCTTTTACATACCATGAGTGCAATACTAACAAAATGATGCATTTATTTAAAGCTCTAAGTTTTTAATGATTGACAAAATATATATATTTTTTACAGCTGATTTTCAGTTGAAAATATACAGAGTGATTTATAAATAAGTTTAGAGTTTCAATGCACTATAAATCAAGAACAATTTAAGATATTATGTCATTTGTAATAGAATTGTACGGCAGTGCTTCTCAAACTTTTAATATTTGCGCCCCAATTTTGAATCATAATTTTCATCGTCCCCTTACAATGAAAAATGTATTGAAGGGGGGGTAATAATAAAATTTTTGACACTAAAATTACAATAAGACCACTTTTTATAAACCATATAAAATTATCAAAAAAAAGTTTTAAATTTTGTATATGTTGCTTTTTAAGTAATAGATAGTTAAGTGGGCCACCACACACACTTCAAACAATGGGATAAGTATTATGTCCCTTTTCCTTTCTGTTTTTAAAATTTGGGAACTTTTTTAAAAAAAATTTTTTAATTTTAAATTTAAAACATTTATTTCTTCAATCCTCTATTTCAAAAAGTCTAATTGTAAAATTTCCCAAAACACCCCGATTTTAAAAAATTTTTTTTCCTTCCAGCTGTTTTAATGAAAAAAATATAGTTTCCTAACCCCAAATATTAAAAAATTAAAAGGTCAATATCAAATATTAAATCTTCATTTAAAAAAACGTTCCCTCTGTCAGACATGCCCACAGGAACCAAAAAATTTATAAAACTTTTTTTCCCTTTTTAGTTTTGAAAAATTAATTATCAAATATATTTTGCAGTACTGATACTTTTATAATTATAATTAGTATTATTTTTTTACATTTTATTTTGTTTCCCTTTTCAAAACAATATTTTTTAATTTAATTTTTTTTCAACTTTTGATTTTGCTCGCGCCCCCTTGTAGGGTTAACATGCCCCCTAGGGGGGCGTGCCCCTCGGTTTGAGAAGCTCTGTTGTATGGGATCATTTAATATTTTGTTAGAAACAGTCACAGATGTTATATGCTTGACCCCTTAGTCACATGACACACATTGATCCGATAGTCCATGTCTGCTCAAACTCCTTGAGTTAATGTATCTGAATCAAATCCATCGATCCCCTAGATCAACAGGAAGAGGAGGGACGAATGCCTTGTCTTTACCTACCCTCACAGGAAAAAGCAGGAAGAGTTAAGTCAGGAATTCTGGGTGGACATTAAATAAGTGACATGCGGTAGTCTACAACTTGACCAATCCATCGGTGAGGGAGGTAGATGTTCATCGAGGTTATCTCACTTGTTAACCGACCAGTGGGATGGTATGCTCTTCAATGATAGAATGCAGTTGTTAATGTCGTCCTTCAACTGTGGCAACAACCAAAGAGTAAACATACTCAAAATGTGGTTCCCATGACCTTTTGCTAAATTTAAGAACATAAAAAGTATTTTCTATTGCAAAATCTGCAATTTTGATTGACTTGTCACATGACACGTATTCTATTATCTGCGTCACTTTTGCAAGGAGCGAGACAGAAACTTTATAAGTACATTTACCTAACGGTTCACTGAGGTGATGCTTGTTTTTGATTGTTACTGTTTTACAACTTCTGGAAAATGTATATTCTTTTATGAATCACCCTATATATCCACATCTTTCTGTCTGATTCCTAATCAGCCGAAGTCCAAGTCGAGTATTTTAAATGAAATACTCAATCATGAAAAATATGTAAGAAAAACATATGCTAAAACAAAATAATTTATTCGAAATAACATGAAATTTGAAGTGAAAAACATAAATAAAAAATATAAATAAATAAATAAAATACAAAAGACATTTTACTGTTTAAATTTGTACTTTATATTTCCAAATAAGATCATCGGGCTTCGAAATACATTGCAGAAAGATAAACATGCAAATGCTATGTTAAATTGTAATCGATAAAGTTGTATAACATTTGAGCTTTTATCCATCTCAAAGGTTTATGATTATAGTTTCATTTATTACTAGGGGTGTCGCCTTTTTTCTGCCTGATGTTGTTGATGGACCATCTGTAGATCCTCCTGTGGAACCTGTTGCTGATCCTCCTGTGGAACCTGTTGCTGATCCGCCTGTGGAACCTGTTGCTGATCCGCCTGTGGAACCTGTTGCTGATCCCCCTGTGGAACCAGTCATTGAACCACCTATTAAAATTTATAAAGATTTTGTTATTAAATAAAAACATTTTAATTGCAAATTAGAACATTTTCTCTTAAAATACACAAATTTGAATGTGATCTGCTGGTGAAAGATAAATTTCAGTAAAGATTTTCATTGGACATTTCAGAAGTACTTAAGTATATATATCAAATATATATCAAAAAAATATGAAGTACAGGGTCGGGCAAATAAAAGTTGCCCGAGGAATAGGTAACAAACACGACAAAGGAAAGGACATTGTCGTTAGATTTGTAATGTGCTCACGCGTTTTTTCATTAACATGTCCTTTTGGGTTCTTTGGGGCTAGAATAAATGGCAATTCTTTTCCAACCAACCCGAGAAGTAAAACGTGAATGAAAGATGCAAATTAGGAAACTTTTAAATAACAGAAGTTTAGGGGTAACAGGTGGATTGGGGAGTGTTACGATAGTCCGTGTTGCAAATGTGAAGAGCATTTCGAGAAGTTAAGTGACAGTCAAGAGAGGTTACCCGTGACAGAGAGCTTTTATTCAAGGTGGAACTATTCCACGCCAGTGAACCTAAACTTCAATTAGGATCCGGTAGATTGCTGCTTCGTTGAACATTAAGGTAGGAGTTACCATTTTAATATTCGTATCTGTGTTTACATTGAAATTGAGCTTAGGCAATTTAGTTATTAATAGTGGTCCGAATTACGTTATTTCGGTATTATATATTGTGTGTTTCGCCACCGTAGATTCTCTCACATATCATATTATTACCTAATCTGTTATTGGTTTAAGTTAAGATCTTAATAAAGTGATATTAAGATCATGGCAGCTTCTGGTTCTTCATTTAATCCTACACCTCTAGCTCACGATGATAATCTAGGAGAAGGGCACTCAAGGGGTTTGCCCTTACAGATTGCTTATAGCAGATGTTGAAAATGACCACCTTTCATTTCTTGGAACCTTTGGGTCGTGGTCAAGAAGACAAGTCGAAGATGGATTGCTTGAATTGCTGCAATCTCTTCAGAATTTTTCTGATGTAGTTGAAGACTATGAGGGTTATTGTGATACACCTTAGACTTGATGGTTCCCCACAAAACTTAAACATGCAATGACAGATCAGGTGAGCTGGTTGGCTAGCTAAGGCCAAGACCAGAGTGACCTCTGCGAAGATTTCTATCAGAAATGATTGTGTAAATGTAATCCATGGTTCGGTATTCATTCTCATGTTTGACGTGATATGCCGGTCTGTAGCAACCGACCTCGAGTTGATTTGTTAAAGCTCTGAAGCATTTTCTAGTTTATTATAGCTACTTTTTTTGTATTCAGATACATATCAGAATGTGTTTTTTTGTCTTGTTCAAAACGGATCCTGTGTCTGTCGCCTTTTTGTAACTAATCACTGTATGGTGCTATTTACTGGCACTTTAACACTTTCTAGTTCAAGACCGACCGAGTTGCATTTATTCCACGAATTTGCTTTAACGTAAATTTCCACAACGAAAACTCTCTGCTACACTGTGAGTACTATCTTCACACATGCAGTGATTAACTCATACTGACACAATCCGCACTAAGATCTGAACCGGTTTCGATCTCTTGTTATTCACGTTAAATTCATGTCCAATCGTAACCACACGTCGGGGCCACTTTTGTTTGCTCCATCATGAATATCTGCATATAAAAGTATTGAATCAGGAAAGTAAACACCATCTACGCTCATGAATTCGAATTTCCTTTTTTATTATTAATTTTTGGGCCATAAAATAATGAAAAGAAATACAAATCTGTATTTTTTGTTCTACTGTTTTTGTACATATTAACTACACACCTTCATTAATCTAGAGTAACTTTAAAATGCTAAAAAAAATCAGGTATTTTAATGAAATTCGTTTTAATGGAATATTTTTGGGTAATATGATAAAAAAATAGCATACAAATGAAGAACAATTCATCATTGGGATATATTAGGGCTAGATCATTATTAGTGTCAATGTAAGGAACTTTCTAGGAATTACTTGAATTCTCCGACTCAAGAAATTGTAAGACGAGCTGTCGCTTAGTTTTTCCTTTTTTGAAGTTTTTCTCTTTCTTTCACTGGGTGCCTCTAAGACGTGCACGGTCTTTCTAGGTCTTTTGGATACTTATCCTTACATGGTAGGAAGCAGAAGAAAGAGTTAGAAACCATTCACGTCTTGGGTAGAGGAAAATAATGAAAGTACTGAGTATTTTTTTAGTTCCTCCTACATATTTAAACAGTTAAAAAAAATTTCCCACTTTTTCTTTTTTTTCCAAGGCTAACGGACCTTTTTTTAAAAACTTTTTGGGACAGTTACAGTCAAAAAAAAATTAATGTTTTATATTAAGATTATATTATTAAGCTTTCTGTAAATAAAAAAATCAGTTTGATCAGCTATTTTTGCAATTTTAAAAAAAATTTGGGAATTTGAAGTTTTTTCAAACTTTTATACAATACTCAATTTTTAAAAAAATTTTTTGTAATTTTAAAATTTTTTTGTTTTTTTGGGTTTTTACAAAAAAAAAGTTGTATGCATTTGAAAATCTATTCCCCTTTTTGATTTTTAATAATTATTTTTCTAGAAAAACCTGGGAAAAAACATGAAAATTTTTAAAATATCAACTTAAGCATTTATTAGAAAAATAACTAGTTCTTAGCCCTAAATCGATACTAACTTTGATATAACATACGTTTGGGAGTATATATAATATCATTCAAGGCTCTATCTTAAACAGAAAAAAAGCCTTAGGGATTAAAAACACTTATACCTTCAAAATTGAAAGTCTGAGAAAAATGCATTAAAGTTTGTAAAGTCATAAAACAAAACCCCTTATAATGCCCGTAAACCTCTAATTTTTTAATATGTTATTTTCCAATGTATGTGTGTTCTGCATTAAAACACTGTTTTTATTAAAAAAGACAGAGAATTATATTTTTAGTTCAAAATATATTTTTGCATAATATTGATAGTCATTGTTAAGACATTAGTTTAACAGCTTTATCTTAACCTAATATTTTTATAAAAGTTTTGAATCATGAAACATTTATGTACAAAATAAAAATGATACTAACTTAAGCCAAAAATGGCCAGGTTTGCTCATAAAATTAATTTTTTTTCAGTTTTAAATTGGGACAGCTTAGGAAGTTGAAGCTCTTGTCGTACGACTTTAAAATACTAAAATATAGTACTATAATATGTTTAGTATAATGTAGTTTGGTACATCAAGGAAATATTCATTTATATTTGCAACATTTGAATTCAGAATACTTCTATGCAGAATTCGGGTTTCTAATTGCAGAATCAGCTGCGGACTGATTTTTAGATACATCATTTTTAATAGTATTCCATCTCTTCGAAAAATTGTTTCTCACAGAAACCTGAGAATGCATTTGCACAAAGGCATTTTCTCTACAGGAAAAATTAATGATAAAGCTTATAAGTTATATAAACTCTTTTAAAGCAAAAATTCGCCGTGAAATTAATCTTAATTAAGTAGAACTCAAATAATTCAAAATATAATCAAACAGAAATGATTTTAGTAATGAAAATTGAAATTAATAGCCATTTGGAACTAAAAGCTCAAAAATATTTTTAATTAATTCAATTTAAGAGTGGAAAAATACTTTAAAATGAAACCGAAACCAAAATCATAGCTCATAAAACTTCAAATATCTTAAAAACTAATTAACTAACAGATCTGAAATTTCGTGGCAAGCTTCTCAATGATATGGGCCACCAGAAAATGCAAAAAAAAATTTTTTTTGGTAAAAATGAAATTTTTAGGGTACTGTGTAGTCTTAACTATTGTGTATAAAACTTCCAGAATCATAGCAAACCACGCGTGTGTGTATCTGTAAATATGGTACATGGTACGAGTCAAAGATGCAAGAACAACGGCAAGTTATGAAATAAATTTTAATTAATCAAAATATACATTAGCATATACTTCTTATTTTAAAAAGTATATTTCACGCATTTATGCTACTAAGGAAATCAAAGCTTCAAAAGCATAAGTCAATTATATTTTAAGATTACAAAAAATATGATTTATTACTTTATTATCTCTCCAGAAAACTAAATGAGTTGATATACTCGGTATTCCATCAATGAACTGCTTTCGATTGTATTTTAAGACTTGTCATCTTCAATGGTGGTTCTTAAGGCTGTATAATTGAATCCTACTTACCATTTCCTTAAACATGTGCATGTGAAAATACTCCATATGTTTTCTACAGGTCTGAAATCAAGCCCATCACAAAATCGATACACTTTACAATCAAACAACTGTGACGTTGAAATGGAAGTAGAGAACAATGCATTACACTGTTAAAAATATCATGTGCTCTTCTCACCTAAATTTTTCCAATTCTTATTTCTAAGAAGAATGAAATGATTGTCAAATATATCCCGATGGTTTTCTGAGTAGTTTCGATCATCGACAAATGCTAGGGAGGTCTGAAACCTTGAAAAAATAAATCCCCCCTCGTACCATTCCAGCAATACCGTCACATGTTATCTACTAATATGTACCCCTGAATTATTTTTAGTCTACATTTCAATAGCACTCAAATCCCTCAATGCCGTTTAAAATGCATTTTTCAACACTGGATATGATAATAAGCTAATTATTGCAAAATGGCATGTGTTTTGGGCCTCACTCCATTTCTATGATGTTATTTCAACAACTGTAATCGAGTCATCAACGGAGATCACCATCAAAAGACCCAGTTCATGTTAGGAAAATAATGACGTCTCAATGGTTACGTAGTTTCGAGTAGAAAAGTATTCAAGACTGGGCAATCCGACGCTTATGTTCTAAGGCAAGCCAACTTTTGACATCCCTTTATCCAGCCAACAGATAAGTGACCAACGCATTTATTTTGCCAATTTGTGGCCTCAAAATACTCCGCATGAGGGGTGATAAGGACCAATGGCCAAATAATAATACTGGCTAAGTTCAGGCGATCAGTCATCTTGCGTCACGTGATGCTTTAATAGGCGTGATGAATTCCATCTTTAAAGATACACCAAATGGGGAAACCCAGACGCTTCAACACTACGACGCCACAATACACTCTAATTAACTCTATCTGACTGACTTCCTGATTAGCTTAGACTCTCACACACCTACAGTGATCTATCAAGGCTCCAGATAACGAGCATCCCAATGTTGTCCGAACGCAGCCTTTCACAGGTGTGATCCAGCCTTAACAGCAACCTCAACAGTGATGTGTCTAAGCACATCTTGAGATTTTACAAGCATTCCGAATTTGTTGTTGTTGTGTCTGATACCACCTCATCTAAGGTAGAGTCAGATCGAAGACCACAAAATTCCTCGTGGTAAGGGGGTCTGTCGTTAACTGCATTAAATCTAGTCTGACTCCACAAGACAATATATTTATTATTAGTTAAATTTAATAGCTTTTAAAGATGTTTTTATTTTACCTGTACTGCCTGCGGGTGTCGAAGAGCCTCCCATATCAGGAAGTGGTGTTGTCGAACCCCTGAACTAGAAGCTCCTGCTGAAGACCCTCCAGAGCTGGAAGATCCTGCTGAAGACCCTCCAGAGCTAGAAGCCCCTGCCGAAGATCCTCCAGAGCTGGAAGTTCCTGCTGAAGACCCTCCAGAGCTAGAAGCTCCTGCCGAAGACCCTCCAGAGCTAGAAGCTCCTGCCGAAGACCCTCCAGAGCTGGAAGTTCCTGCTGAAGACCCTCCAGAGCTAGAAGTCCCTGCCGAAGATCCTCCAGAGATAGAAGTTGCTGATGTTGAACCACCTGTAGTTGATGCTGGATTAGAAGATCCACCTATTTAGACAAAAAGGATTTGGTACATAATGAACTATTACTTACAAACAGTAATTTTCAACTCACCAGATCAAAATCAAAATTAATGATCCACACTTGTAATTTTCCACTTGGTACGGTGAAAATTTTGATGATAAATAATAATGAGCTGGACGAAAAAACACAGAAAGTTTTGAATGAAGTAATTCTGTTTATTGAACACTGATAATTAGACATTTTCTATTGAGCTAAACTTATGTTAAGACGGATGTATCGGATCCATGTCTCGTCAGCGGCTACCTTCAATATTTCTGCTTATTAAAGTTAATGCATTTAATACTTCCTTAAAAATAGTAATTTAATTCAGCTGAGTAAGTAGAATATGACTGAAAAAATATATTTTTTACTTTTTTTTTCATTAAATATTTTAAACGTTTATCTTCTAAGTGATGTATCCCGATTATTGAAAAAAAAATGTAGGAATGGTTTTTCCTTTTTTCTTAAGTCCTGTATATTAAATTAATTTGCATGCAAGGATAGGATAATTTATTAATAATTATTTGTTTCCAAAACCGTTCACAAAAATGCTAAGTTAAAAAAAAAATTTAATAAAAAAACTGACGATAATATTTATTTTTAGCTAAGAAGAAAAATTGATGTGTTAAAGTATATAAACATATTATTCTAACTTTTTTTATTACGTACATGACGTTTTCCAACTTATTTTATTACTAACTTAAATTACATAAATTTCAAACAGTTTCAATTGAAAGAGTTACTTATGAAACAAAGAGATCTTATGAATAAATATAAGCCAACATTTATCAAAAATCATATGGTATATGAACAGTTTCACAAAATAAAAACAATACATGTATGTCAAATAAAAGTTAATACTAATCATACATAGCATACCAACATTTTCTATCTAATATTAAAGGAAACAGTAATTGTATCTTTCTATTTAAAATATTATCCATGATTTCATACAGTAGTGCTTCTCAAACTCTCAACATTTGTGACCCAATTTTCAATCATAATTTTCATCGCACCCCCTTCCCCCCATACAATAACAATGAATTGAATGCAATAATAATGTCTCTAGATGGTAATGCTATAATACTACTTTAATTATAAACCTTATAAATTATCAATAAAAGTATTATATTGTGTGTATGACAATCCAATGGGAATCAATAGTAATTATTAAATTTTCTCTTAACTTATAGTATTGATAAATTAATTATGAAATACATTGAGCAGTACTGATACATTTATACGTATTGTATATCAGTGTAAATGTGTATTTGATTTTTTACTAAACCAGATTGTACACATTTGTTTTGTTTCCCTTTAGTAAATTAATAATTTTTGAAAATTTTCTCTTATCTTCAAATTTTCGATATGATCGCACCCCTTCCCCATTTAAGGTCATAACACCCCCTACGGGGAGGGAGACCCCATAGTTTGAGAAACGCTGTCTTACAGGCTTAAAAGAGTTGCTATTCTGGAAATATATACAAAATTGTTCGAAATAAAAGTTAATTGAAACAAACACAAGTAATAATTCTACGCAAATATATATATATATATATATATACATATATACACTGGTGTGCAAAACTTAAGCAACAGGTGGGTTTATTGCCATAACTTCACGAAAAATCATCTGAGAGACATGAAATTTCACAAATGAGGGGGGGGTATTATGTACGTAAGAATGACTAAAGCATCGGCGCTGAAAAGGTACAACGCATACGGTATGGAATCAAACAAAAACAAGCTTTATTGAACGCATAGTATCGTGACTCATGATTGTCTATCCAACAGGAAGAACAACAAGCAATGTTCCTTAATATAGTATATCCCTCCCTTACTACAATGGTTGTTTTGAAAAGCTCCCATACTCAGAACCAGCTGGTGCAACATTTCTTGGTAGGAATGCCCATTCCTCAACCCAATCGTTTGATTTGTTGGTTGTACTCCGAATGATGTGACCCGGTGGCAATACGTCCCCCCAAAAGCATCCCACACATGTTCGATGGGATTTAAATCTGGGGAGCACGCTGGCCAATCTATTCGAGTGATATATTCACTTTCCAGCAGCTCCTAAAAGGGGCAAGAGTGCGATGTGGCAGTGCATTGTCATCCAAAAAGGGATGAAGTCCTGGGCCAATGGCCCCCTCGGAAAAGATGCAGATGGGAAGAAGTACCTCCTCACAATAGCGATCCCCGATTACGGGACCCTCTGTCGAAAATGGGAAGCTAGTTCCACCGTTCAGCATAATGCCAACCCGAACAAGAACTTCGGGACCACCGTAACGATGTCTTTCCTTGATGTTACTGGATAAAATCGGGTCCCCGATCTCTCTCAAATCAAAACGCGTTGAGAATCGCTTCGGGTGGAACCGACCTCATCCGTAAAGAGAACCGACTCCATTGATCAGTTGTGGTTTTGTGTTCTCTGTCCCACTGTAAACGGGGGCTTCGTGGAAATCTTTCAACGGGAGGGCGTTCAGGTACGGGTGAACAGGCCCCTTGTGAAGGCGTCTGGCCACAGTAAACCACTACACTTGTCGACCTGTTGCTGTACAGAGTTTCTGAGCAATGGCGCTTGTTGACTGCTGTCGAACTTTTCGCCTTCAGGATGATATATCGGTCATCCCCCGCAATTGTCGTCTTCGGGCGGCCACCACCAACATTTCTAACAGCTGTACCTGTGTTTTGGAACGCTTTCCCAAGGGGCGAAAACACTTTTTTTGATTCCGAACTCTGCAGCTACACTGGTGACCCGTACGCCCCTCCTCATTCCGATCATTCTTCCACGTGAAGTTCCAGATGATTTCTTCTAGCCATATTTTCACGAACTGACTCACTGGCACTACAGAATATGGTGAATTGCGTCTCCGTCCTTCATTTCATTCTACTGTTGAGCAGCGCCCGGAGCATCACGCATTTTTCGTACGCTCACATCGCTTCTGACGTTTTGTTCCTGATATTTGCATACGCATGATTTTCTACTGACTTACGTGTTCCCTCTACTGATCTCCAGACCTCCTTTTCTGCAATTTTCATGGCTATCTGCTAAATTTTTACATTGTTGCTTAAGTTTTGCACACCAGTGATATATATATATATGACATGATTTTATAGTCAGAAACGACTTGGTTTTAATAAAAGGGCTTTATTTGATCAAAGTTAGACATCATTTGACGCAAGAGGCAGAGAAGAGAGAAGCCACCGAATAATCTAAGTGGGTTAAACACTTAAAACACCGATCGCAGCGTCCCCTGAGTGCTCTTGAAAGTTAATGCTGACATATAGGGCTATTAAATATAACGATCTGGATTTGATATGTTTATGGCTAGGCCATATGTTCGGAAATAAATGGGTGATTAGTTTGATTCTTGAAAGAGGTGAGGAGGTAATATAAAAGTGAATTACTAGATAGGAATTTAATTTTAATCTAATTTAATTATATATATATATATATATATATATATATATATATATATATATATATATATA